>PVKC010008280.1:0-28269 GCA_004027635.1 Crocidura indochinensis | reverse complement strand
CCATGAAGCTCACCACAAAGAGTGGTGAGTGAAGCTATAAAAATAAATACACAGAAAACTACCATAATCACGTGAATGAATGAGAGAACTGGAAAGCCTGTCTGGAGTACAGGTGTGGGTAGGGTGGGAGGGAGGGGGACTTGGGACATTGGTGGTGGGAATGTTGCACTGGTGCAGGGGGTGTTCTTCACATGACTGAAACCTAACCACAATCATATATGTAATCAAAATGTTTAAATAAAAAAAAAGAAAATAACAACTTAATATTTTTATTTCACCAAAATCTGGTACTGCAACCTATGCATCCAACAGAAATATTTGCTTAAGATGATTGAAGAATTATTCTTTGTAAATGAATAATCTGGTAGTAGTATGAATTTTTATGAATGACAAAGGAATATTTTCTTAGTAAAATAAATTACCAAAGGAGGATGAGATTAAAATAACAAAATCAAATGCACATCTTTCAAGTTGTAATTAAAAGCTATAAGTGAATTGTATTTAATCATGGTTATAATTTTGGCTATAATATAGTAATAGGAAAAACATCACTAAGAAAGGTATTTACATATCGCATTAAATCTTTTTCTCTGATAACATTAGGAACTATAGCGTTAAGCTAATCTCCTGCCAATAATTATAAAATCTATGTTTATTTCCTAAGTTGAAGATGCTAAACAACAAAAGATCATATAAAATAACAGTGGGAGGCAACTTTTACTAGTTATTTTCATATCCAATTAGTTTTAATTTGTCTAAATTACCTGCAATGGATCTACTGGAAAAATAAATTCAATTTAGGAATATGGAATATGTTCCATTTTTTCCTCTTGTTTTTTCCTACCAAGGTTGAAAACAAAGTTTGTGATTTGTGGCAATATTCCAAATGTACTTAATTTATAGATGTAGTATTAAATAGCCAAGCAGATTTCTCTTAGTATGTGTGAACAGGAAAGCAAAATTGCTAATATTAAGGTGTCATTAAAAAATTATTGTTGGGGCCATAGAGATAGCACAATGGGGGGCCGGGCGGTGGCGCTGGAGGTAAGGTGCCTGCCTTGCCTTGCCTTGTGCTAACCTAGGATGGATCGAGGTTCGATCCCCCGGTTCCCCATATGGTCCCCCGTGCCTGCCAGGAGTGACTTCTGAGCGAATAGCCAGGAGTAACCCCTGAGCGTCACCGGGTGTGGCCCAAAAAACAAAAAAACAAACAAGAGATAGCACAATGGTAGGATGTTAGCCTTGCATGTTGCCCACCCAGGAGGGACCTGGTTCGATTCCCAGTATCCCATATGGTGTCCCAGCCTGCTAGGAGCGATTTCTGAGTGCAGAGCTAGAAGTAACCTCTGGGTGCCACTTTGTGTGGCCCAAAAACCAATTAATCAACCAACCAACCAATTAATAAAGTAAAAAGAAAAAAAAAGAAATTATTGTCTGTGGGTATTGTATGTGTAATTTTAATAAAATAAAATAAATCTTGAAATTGATTAAAAAAATATGTTACGGTGAAGAACTTCCCAAGTGGTGCTCAGGGATTCTCAAAATGGTCCCCTTCATGATGATTCTCAGTTTTTCTAGTCATTAGGTCAAAGTGAGGTTTTCAGGATGTGTTGCTGTTGTAGAATGAATGTTCTAGGTCTGCATGCCAACCCAGTGTGCTCAAGTCCTCCATGTCTGCACCAAGTTATGTTCAAAGGAACAGTGGTATCTAGAATCAAACTGGCTGCATACAGTGCATAAACCTTAATTCATATCCTAATTCTCTGGACCCTAAATGATATATTAAATGTTTTATCTTAAATATTAGAATCTAGATCTGAGTATTAGCCATATTAAAACTTATTAACTTATTAAACTTATTCACCATACTAAAGCATACTAAATGTGAACACAAATTTTCTAAAAAAAAAAAACATATATGTAAAATTTGTATCGTACTTCAATAAAAAAATATCCAAATCAGTACCTTTTGTTCTACATTAAAAAATAGCAGCCACTTCTTATTAGTGGTTTGCTTATCCAATGCTTCTTATTGGTTAGAAATTCGAAACGAAAAAAGATGTGTCAGATCAGAATCAATTGCTGCTTGGGGAAGGAATTTTACGGTGTCAAATGAATATCTGTTTGCCAAGATAAACTCTCTCCATGAAATTTAATTGTTCAAACATCTTGATTAAATTGTGGTGATAGTAGAGCTATTTTTTTAAGTTGATTTGGTGTTAAATAATTTTCGTTTAGTTTTACAAATTTTTGTTTCTCTGCCATTCAGAACAATCCCTGTTGATTATGTAGGATGGAGATCATGTATTTTCCATCTTCTAAATTACTATTCTACAAGTTTGGATAAGAAAGGCAAATTTCAGCCATGGAAATGCAAATGTTTGAGTGTATGTGTAGCTAGAGAAGCCATTGCCAAGTCATGAAGCAAAAGCTTGTGCCAGTAACTTTGTAAAAAACAGAGATTATTTGTACCCTCTTTGATTGATAATATGTTTCTTAGAGATGATGATATGAATATTATATTTTAAGATGGTGCATGAATAAAATAAAAATGTAGGATTACATAAACCAGTGATCCTCCAGTGAGGTATGAAGGTCATTCCTTCATGAATAAAGAAATCTCCCACATCTGAATATCAACTTGCAAATGCATTATGGAACATAATACTGTATGTTTATACTTTATACATTTTAATGAAATATTAAACAGGCTTATTTTGAGCTCATAATATAAATTGCACTAGAGGTCATGGATAGCAAAACGAATGCAATCAGATCCCTGGTACACTTATTTTCAACTTATTTTCACACTGAATAATCAAATAAAAAATAAGCTGGGGATGATCAAAACAATACAATTATAAAAATTCCTACCATCATGTCTTTCCTTTCCAGTTCTTTCTCTTCTGTCTTTCTCACTTTCTATTCAAGAAATGCAATTTCTGTAAATATCTGAATGTATCTGAATCTCTTTTCTTGCCTGTAAGGTCATAAGGTCAGAGGCAAATTGGCTTCAAAAGATGTGGTAAAATGACTAGATATCCTTAGGAAGAAAATGATCTTGATGTTTACTTCTCCCCATTTCTCCATATTAAAGAACTCTGCTGCACAGGAGGCATAAAATTAATAGGCAGTTTACATAACATTTGCAATAAATTGAAGATAAAAAAGCTTTCTCAATTGTGTGAATCTGAGATTGAAGAAACAAAACTATAAACTTTATTTTTTTACTTGCTTTGCTGCCAGCATGTTGTCTAAAGCATCTGCTCAGGTAATATGTCATATGCAATAGCCTATGCAGGTTAGACCAGTACATAACAGAGGTAAATGTATTTTTAAATGCCAGGTTTTAAAAGAAGACAGGTCTATGTGGTATCTCATTATAAGTGAAATGACTTTTCATGTCATCCCATCAGTAGCCATGCAGCTTTGGGGAGAGTTTCAAAGGTCAACATCCATAACTCTTTATTTTTTACTCATTCACTATTTTCTCATGAGAGAAATGCAAGAAGACTATTTTCTAAGTGTACTTGCATTTCTTCTAACAAATGAAAAAAATCATTGCTCCAATTTTCTATATATGTCAACAATACCTTCAATCTGATATATACTGTTACCAGAGAAACAAAACATCACAAGAAAAAAAAGCAAATTTAGGTTCTTATTCCTGTCTATGTCCCAAATGCATGAGTAGAAACAAAATGTCGAATAGAATCTAGCAATACCCAGAGACACGCACTCAAGGTAAATGAGAAAGCTATATACTTTGTTTAGAATTCAAGTTATTGATTTTGGGAACAAATGCTTAATGGTATTTCAGTCAGATCATCATTATTTAGTAAACTCCACTGAAAAGTAAATAGACTTAATAGTGCAAAGGATATGTATAAATGTATATATATACATATATATATATATATATATGACAGAAAACAAAGATTCAGTCCTGTTTATGTTTTGCTCATTCATTCTTTAATTCAGAAAAACCTTTGAGACTACAGTCTTTGGATTTACCCTGAAAAAGTAGATAAATAAATTAATATTTATAAGGGTGCAGTTTTTGTTAGCAACATTTTAAAGAACATTTAAAAAGTCTTGGGGGCTAGGCGGTGGCGCTGGAGGTAAGGTGCCTGCCTTGCCTGCGCTAACCTAGGACAGACCGCGGTTGGATCCCCCGGTTCCCCATATGGTCCCCCGTGCCTGCCAGGAGCGACTTCTGAGCGAATAGCCAGGAGTAACCCCTGAGCATCACTGGGTGTGGCCCAAAAAAACAAAAAAAAAAAAGTCTTAATGCTGCTATTCATATGAACTCACATTTTCAGTATGTTTTATTGGTAAAAATTTTGTAGATAAAAGGGTAAACTAACATGGTAAAAAGATTTGTATTGGTAAAACAAATAACTCCTTGAGGAAGACAAAGTACTATGCTAACATACTAGCAAGTTAGGTTTTTAATTCTTATCAACTTTGCAAGCAAAGTTAACTTTGAAAGCAAAGATAAGAATCCTTTCAGACTTCTTAAACAATATCCTTTTCAACCCTCACTACCCACTTGCCTTGTCTGCTATACCAATCAACCCACAGCAATCTGCCAAGAAAACCTGCTAATTAATCTGTTAAAGTAACTGTCTTATTTTCACTTTTGCTTATTTCTTCCTTCCGTTAAAATTCAGATAGTCTCTCTTATTTTTCAACTACTTGCTTGATCAATAGCTTTATAATACAATAACTGGTTTCAAGATAAGTGCAAATGGTTCTTTATATATTAGTTTTATCACATTTCCAATATCACAGCATAAACAAAAAATACAGAAATTACACAAGAGACAATGGGAGAACTATACTAGAAAACAAAATAGATATTTAAGCTTTCTCAGAGAAAACTGATCAGGGTACTTCCTCTGGTTTGCAGGAAATGCTAATTCTTCATCAATCTTGCTAATCAAAAACTTGTCTGTCAGACAACTAGAGATTCTGTACTTATTGCTATAAAGTAACTTGAATGTCTAAATAAATATTTCACCCCTAAGTATTCTTACATAAACATTTAACCTGAATTGATTCAAGTTGTTAAATCTAATTATTTGATTATGGGAAATACTGAGAAAAGAGGAAGAAATTAAATAGAATAATGAAGAAACTATCAAATAAATCAAAAGGTGGTATATTCTGTGACATATGGTCTGATTTTTCCAGAGTCAATAAATAAACTATGCATTAAAGAATATTTAAAAAGCTAGTAATCTTTTCTGCAGATATCATAATACTGTTTGACTCCCATGTGCTATTTGGGCATTTAATTTTCCTGCTTGTTTTGAGCACTTAATAATAATTTCTTCATTCCATTCTTTGTTTCATGCATTCCAAAGTTTGTTCTTTCTTTTTTCTTTGTTCCAATCAACATCTTTCTAAAAGCACTCCTACATTTAGGAAGAAGAAAATTCTACCTAAAAATTCTTGGGATGCCTTTATTTTTCTTAGTTTTCTTTCACATATCTTCTCTTTACTTTTTATTTATGGTAGCCTTTTGGGAAAAGATACATTAGATTCAAAATATATTAGTAAGTGTGAATATGCATAAATAAGTTTTTTCCTCTAAAAATAACCTCAGTATTCTGAAAATGGGGGATGTTCAAGTCTAAGATATTGATCATGTATAAGAAATAGCATAATATAATTTGCAGTGCCCTTCAGAACATTAATACCAAGTGGCATAAAATAATGATTTAATATCATAGAGCACTTCATTTCATCAACAAAAGTACCCAGGCAGCCTGTAATGCTAACAAATGTGCACACTCAATTCAAATCTCACCAACCTGACAAGTTTTTCATTATTATAATGTCAACTTCTCAAGAGCAGAATGGATGAACTGAAAGTTACCTCAGATTCATGAATGTTTGAGGGTGGCCATCTTTCTTTTCACTCTGCCTATGTGAAAGGCATTAATGACCCTACGAGTCTCTGCAGCCTTTACCTTTGTTCTGATTTGTGTCTCTAACTTCAAAAAACAGCAAATTATTTTCCTTGCACTGTCTTTTTCACCTTGGGAAGAACTTCTATTAGCTTCCTAATCCAATCCTAGGAATATAAACATTCATTTCAAAAATAAACTAAATGTCTCAAAATATATTTCTGACCTAATTATTTTTTCATGACTTTTCTTTTTAACAGGCTATGAACATAAAACATCAAAATGCACCTATATTTTACTATGTCTTAAAACAGTTTTTACACACAATTTGTAACATTTGGAGGAAACTCACTTTTATTATGATGAAATTGCATGATATAGTTATAAGGGAGTTATGCCCAGGAGCTGGTTGTGTCTTTTTGTTACATTTCTGAGACTTCATAGTGTATCTTACATCATTATTTGCATATAAATCAGTTGTATGTCTAAAAATGAGAGTATACATAGTCACTATGTATAAGCAAAGTACTATTCCATTTTGATTGTTTTTATGCAACAATGTATTTTATGCCCATCTACAATTACCTTATACTGCTGGACATATGCTATATTATCTTTATTTTCTTTCAACTAGTTCATCCTTCCATAACGGGTACTCAACCTTGATAAACTTATTTATTTATTTATTTATAGGAGCTTTCAGACATTTCTTAGGAACATGGAAACCATTCTCAGCAAAGTTTGGCCAGACTGTAAGGACAGGACAGGACAGTTCTTGGGCCTGGTAGTGCCCAGTACCATCAGGGCTATATTTGGTTATACACAGAGCAATCATAATCAAGGCAGAAAACTTGTACCTTCAGCTCCAGTGCACTTAATATGTATGTCAACTCTGTCTCTGATATGTTACTTATTTCCATCAAATACCAACATATAATATATCAATTATATACTCTCATGTACTTATTTTTGTACTCATTGTTTTTAATCTATCTGGTTAATACATTAATAAATAATGTTACATTGTTTTTTAATTTTTTTCATTGAAACCAATGTGAATTACATGTCTTTCACGGTTGTATTTCAGACACTTAGTGACAGTGAATTAGGGCCATGCCTACCAACAATGTTGACCTCCCTCTATCATAGTTTGCAACATGCATCCCATACCTCCACCCTTAGCCACTTGGACTGCTAGTGTTAGAAGTTCATTTTATGTGTAGATTATTATAGTTTGGGTCTCTTGATTCTATTGTTGTTAACTTTGGTTTAGGTATTTAAATCTGACCATTTTTTATTTCCACTCAATGCTCCTGAGACCGCTTATTTTATTTGACTTAATATATCTTTGACAACTTCTATATGTTTGTATACCCACACTTCTAAACACTAAAAAGCTTTATCGTATGCCTCGACCACATATGATTTTTCTATTTACTATTGAAAGACAATTGGACTTCATTGAGGGTGGTGTGCTAGACCACACACCCAGCTGTGCTCTGTACTTAATCCCCTTTCTGTACTGAGGAATTACTTCTTGGCAATGCTTGGAGGATGATATGAAATACCAGGCATAAGAACATAGTTAGCGACATGCAAGGCAAGTGCCATGAACCCATGTGATATCTCGCTAACACCATACTTCTGAAGCAATAACAATTGGAAATTAAATAAAAAGTAAAGTCAAACCAAACCGTTACAACTTTCTTACAGAAAATTATGGAAAAGACAGGATAAAGAAGTTGTACTGAGCAAACCAAAATTTGTTTATTATCTTTTTCTTATTTGGGAGTGGCTAAGAGTGGCCATTCCCATTAAAGCTCAAGGTTTGCTCCTGAGCTCTCAGGGGGTCAAATTTTGGTTCTGGGGAATTGAACTTGCTCAACTGTATGCAAGGCAAGTGCCTTCTCTGTTCTACTTTCTCTCCAGCTCAGCATTTCTGAATTGCAGGGATATTCATATGAGTGGTAAGATGCTACAATTAACTTTTCTACAAAATTATAATGCATATCATTAGTAAGGGGCCAGCGTGGTGGCGAGAACAGTAGGGCATTTGCCTTGCACATGACTAACCTAGGACCGACCAATGTTCGATCTCCAGGCATCTCATATGGTCCCCCAAGCTAGGAGTATTTTCTGACTGCACAGCCAGGAGTAACCCCTGAGCGTCACCTGATGTGGCACAAAAACAAAACAAGAATAAAAAAAGATGTCATTAGTTGACATTTACAAAGTGGGTTCTGAAAAGATAATTCTGCAAATATTAAAACAAACCATATTTTATTGTAAGGATTTTTCGAAATTCAAATAAAGGATGTAACTATCTCCAAATATATAAAAAGTAGTACTATAGAGTATCACCTAAACCAGAATTTCTATGAATTTGTGAAATTAGTACCCACAGAACACATTTCATGAGGCACCTTCTATTATTTTCTTTCTACAGACATAGTGATAATATGAGAAATAAGAGATAATAGCTTATTTCAAAATTGTCTTAAAACAAAGATTTTTGAAAATTATTTTGCTTTGAGTTTCATTTTTCAGATATGATTTTCACAAAAAAAATGGGGGAGCAGAAAGATAGCATGGAGGTAGGGTACTTGTCTTGCATGCAGAAGGATGATGGTTCGAGTCCTGGCATCCCATATGGTCCCCGAGAATGCCAGGAGCAATTTCTGAGTGTAGAGCCAGGGGCGACCCCTGAGCACAGCTGGATATGACCCAAAATCAAAAACCAAAAAAAAAAAGAAGATATGTTTTTCAATATAAATATATCATAGTTTAATGTTTCTAATCATTCCAATAACCCAAATCACAAACCTTTCTATTAAATTTATTAAGAAAAGTCTACTAAAAAGGGATTTTGAAGAATTACTGAGTCTCATTATCACAACAGATGATCAAATTCACCAATGTAAGAACAATGTTCAAATGTTCAATGTAAGAATGTTCAAAGAAGTAGATTTGAAGTTTGGTTTACTACTGTAAAAGAACAAGAGCCTCTGGGATCTAGTCAGGAAGACCCAGGGTACCACTATTGCCTGGAACAGATGTGAAGATGTTGGCCACTCAGATCAGATAATCAACACCAGACAAGCAAACACTTGCATTTAACTGCATTCAGGATCAGTAAAATGAATTCAATATGAAAGTACAAGCCATTGTGAAAAGGCAATGCATTGTTACACAGGAGGACATCTGTGTAACAATTTAGAAATCTTCAGAAGCTGGGTTTTCAAGCTTTGGTTTATAATAAACAAAACTTAGAATTTGAACGTTAGAAGGAAAATTGGGCACCATATTTCATTCAAAAGGGGAATTTTCAACTTAATGAGCAAAGGACTATTGAGTTTTTGTGAAACAAAACATGATTCCAAAGAAAAGGAATCATTAATTGATTTCATTTTATCACTTAATTTTAAAAACTGCTAAAATTTTGCTTTATTTTTTTTGCAACTCATACATACATAGTTTTCTATAGTTTTGAAAACTCATATTACATTTCCACCCTAACTTTATAAATGACATTGATTTATTTCTTAAATTTAAAACCATTTACTACAACAACAACAACAACAACAACAAAAAAACCATCCTCCTATTCTTGTGATTCAGAAACAAAGTCGACTTGCTTACTGTGTAGTGAGCATTGACAGATGGCAAAAGGGGTGATTGCTTTGATTTTAATGTGTCTTAAGAGAGTAAATGAAGCAAAGGCAATCTTTATCTCATGTGAAAAGTTGGATTTTTGTGTGACTTGTCAGCAACACTGTTGTGCAATTCTCATAGGACTTCATTGATTTTCCATTCAACCATGACCATTCAAATGGCGAAAAGAAGGGTCAAAGGACTTTTTTCAAGATTTTTATATTTCTTGTTTTTCTGCAAGATTATCAACAAAATTAACTGCAAAATTAACTAGTGGTAGTTTGATATTTGCTGGTTCAAATTTTTTATGGAGTTCAGAGGTTATGAATTTTTAAGCTTTCATTAACGAGGGTAGTTTTGTTAATAGAATTATTGACATCATTAAGAGGGTGATATAAAACTTTTCATACCTTTCCACCTGTGATTTTTGCATATATCATGTATGACAAAACATTTTATATTATTTGCTTTAGCTCTAAAAGGCGACAGACTTCAAAAGCAGAATGTAAAATAATGCTTGTAATAGAGCAATAAAGGCATGTTGCTTTGCCATGTCATGGTATATTGGTTTTTGGACCATGTCCAGAACTGCTTAGGGCTTATTCCTGACTCTGTTCCTAAGGATTACTCCTGGCTGGTTCACAGACCATAGGAAGTAATTGGGTCAGACCCAGATTGGCAGCATGCAATTGATAAGAACCCCATCCACTGTATTATATCTCCAACCCCAAGATCTAATTTAACTTTAAATAGTAACATATAAACATATTCACTATCATCTTTATGTATGCTGAATATGAAATTTTGAGACAGCATTAAATAAATGAGCATCTTATACCTAAATACAGTCTTTAACCTCTAAAGTTAGAATGTCCATTGCTAAAATTTTAACAAGTAGAAATTTCCATTACTAAATCTACATGCTTCAAATTTTTATGATTTGCTTACAAAGTACAGCTAATGAGCACAAACAAAAACATATAAAATTTATGACCCAAATTTGTTTTATAAGAGATAGTATGGTAATAATACCCAGCGACAATAGAGACAAAGGTCAGGCAGTTCAACCCAGAGTAGGAAATCTCCCCACAAAGAGCAGTGAGTATATTAGAGTAGAGAAGTGTATACTAGGACAATGATAGTTGAAACTGGTTATTCTGGTCAAGAACTTAGTGCTAAAAGTGGAAAAATTAACATGCAAAGTACCCCTCCATTAACAATAGTGCAAAACACAGGGTCAAAAAGGAAAGAGACAGAGATAGACAGAGACAGAAAAGCAAATTACCTGCCCTAATGTAAGGCAGGGATAGGGTAGGAGTAAGGGAGAAATGGGAGACATAGGTAATGGGAAGAGTGTACTGGTGAAGGATGGTGTACATTGTATGTTTGCAATCCAACAATAAACAATCCTATAACCATAAAGCTTAAATAAAGCAATTAGAAATATATAGGGGCCAGAGCTATAGTGCAATGGTAGGGCGCTTGCCTTGCACGCAGCTGACCCAGGATGGACCCGGTTCGATACCTGGAATCCTATATGGTCCCCCAAGCCAGGAGCAATTTCTGAGCACATAGCCAAGAGTAATCCCTGAACATCACTGGGTGTGGCCCTAAAAAACAAAACAAAAAAAACTTTTTTAAAATATAAAAAACAGTACAGTAATAATATCCAGATACAATAGAGAATGAGAGTCCGGATAAGCAGTCTAAGCTATGAAGAGCAGTGAGTGCAATTAGCGTACTAACTGCACTGATAGCTATCATAACAATGATAGAAAGAAAACTAGATTGCCTGTCCCAAAGACAGTCAGAAGTGGGAGACAGGAAGGGAAATAGGGGTGATAGGAAAATTGGACTGGTGAAGGGAGGTATACATTATCTGATGAAATCCAACTATGAAAATCTCTATTTAAATCTTTATTTAAAATCTTTATTTAAGCCAAGATGCTTAAATAAAGTTATTTTTAAATTATTTTATTATAGTGTATATATCACATATTATTTTGGTTGGAATATCTGTGTTTATATCTCATCTTTCATATCATATATCATCTTTTATTATCTGTTGAATATCTGTGTGTCCAAATTTCTTGTTGTAATTATTTATTTATAAAATTATGCCCCCTTTTACCAGTGCAACCTTCTAGCCACCAATGCCCCCCACCACGCACTGCCTGTCTTTGAAACAGGCATTCTATTTCCCTCACTCTTATTCTATTTCTCTCTCTCTTATATGTGATAAAATAAGTCAAACTTAGACTTGAGAAAGAATTAGAGTTAGTTTAACATCTTTGTTATGTATTTACCTTGAAATTGGAATCAAACAGCCATTTCAGCTATATTTTCACATCCCTAATGGAAATACTAATACAAAATAATATTATCCATTATACAATCATATAACAGTAGTTAGTTTAGACTATCTTTGTAAAAATGTGTAGAATCTGGAACTCCCAAATTTCAAATTGTTATATGTGATACAAGAGACTTTTCATTCTAAGTCTTGTAAACACACATAAAAATTCAGAGACTGATTCAGAGGAGAAACACAAAAATTCACTTGCATCTATGCAATATGATGCTCCTAGCATTATTCTGAACTGGTGCTTCCAATGACAGAAAGTGTTGTCAAGTTTTCTACAGAACATGCTGTTAGTGAATAAAGGAATCTTCTATACTCTAGTGTCACATTTGACTGACAGGATAATGATGTAGAGATATCCTCAAAAACCATGCTTCAACTTCCATTCTTTGCATTTTTTGAGCATTTTAAAGGTCACCCCTGTGTGCTTTTACATGATGGGAAGTAGAAAATCAAAACCCCTGCATACAATCACATGGAAAGGCGTGTATGCTCATCTGAAAAGCAGTCTATGTTTAAATGAGTCCCCATGAATGGAGATACAAACACTGACAAAATAATCACAAATATTTGAGAAATAAAAAATATTTCAGCCATTTTTAAGGAAAGAAATCTCAAGTTCTTTTATCCCAGTAATTCTAGCTAATATTTACTTTTCTTTTGGGTTTACTTTTTTTAAAAAACAATTGCTTTTTCTTCTTTACTAATTAGAGTACCAAATTATTTGTTTTTATTAAACAGTTTTCTTAACTTTTTCAGGTGGAAAAGACTGATATTAATATTCAAGAGCCCATTACAAACTTTTTTCTCTTCCTAAAAGAGTGGTTTAATATAATAAAATGAGTAAAGAAATTAACTCCAATGTCAAGACTCTAGCTTGCTGAATTTTATTTTGTTCCTTAGATTGAAAAGGCAGAAAAAAACTCCTCTATAAAGATGAACATAGAAAATATTATCTCTTCTTTTTCACATTAAGAATTAAAACAGTGTGTGGGGATAAACTTCAGGAAGAATTTGATAGGACTCTGACAACAGTCATGACTAGCTCTAACTTGGCAAAGTAAGTTATATGACTGACTCTTGCCTATCATCTTTCCTTAAGGCAGAGTCAAATTTAATACTATTCATCACACATATGACTCTACTAAATATATAAAAGTTTAAATGACAAATATATAAAGTTTTCTAAAAATAGAATATAAGGAGGCACTTATAACAAAAATAAATTAAACACAATTCGTCTGATTTCACCTCTATCCCTTCTTGTCTTTTTTAACATTTTGGTTCTGAAACCAAACCAAACACAAAATACCTAAGTCTATACTCATGATAAAATCTCTTAGTTTCTGCTCTTGTCCCTTATATTTGGGAATGATTTACAAGCAAGATAGAAATCCAGAAAAAAACCGAGAATCTCTTTCTCTCACTTCAATTGTTAATCATTCTCCATGCTCTCTCCTCTGAAATTTTAATTTCTTTATTTGTTTTATAGACTTAATTTATGACACCAACTTCCCTTTGCATGCTCCTTACTGTAAGTTTTGGATGGCTAAAGTAATGAATTACCACAGAGTGGTTTAAAGCAGCACATTCATTTGTGTAGGGTTCTTGAGGTCAGAATTACAAACTCGTTATCAATGCATTGAAATCAATGCCAGTTCCATATGTAAATTTTAAGAAAAATTAAAGACATTATTTTCATAACACCCAGAGACAATAGAGATGAGGCCTGGAACTCATATATTGGACCAGCCCAATATATGAAACTTACCCCAAAAGCAATAACTATATCACAACTATCATGACAACATTAGTGAGAAAAATAGAATGCCTTTGTGGGTGGTGGAGAGAGAGATGGGGGTCATTGGTGGCTGGAAGGTTGCACTGGTAAAGGGAGGCATAATTTTTATTAATAAAGAAATACAACAAGAAATCTGGGAACACAGAGATTCAACAGACAATAATGTACGAAGAGACCCAGGAAAAGGATCTCAACTAAAATCTGAGGTGAGAACCACGGAAAATCCTTCCCATCAGGTCTCATGGGGAACCAGTTCTTTTAATATATTGGTCTTTATCTGCTAGCCTCAAACACTGAGACTGTAAATTTCTGTATTTGTCTAAGTCACTCTATCTATGATACACTTGATATCAGTACTCATAAATTAATGCCTGAGATAAAGTGCACAGAATCCATGCATTAACATCTAGCTAGGTCTTTAGGTGTCAATACCCAAACTGCTAACGTGATCTGAAAATGCTATAGATTTCTTAACCACCTGCATCCAAACCACATGGTCCCTAAGTGATGATCTTTCTGAGGGTAAAATTAGGGTATCGCAAACTTGCAAAAAACATATTCCACTCTGTGTCACAACATAATTTATTTAAGGAAAGATTCTTTAGCCCACTTCCGAAGAGGACCAGTTTCATAGGTCTATTATGGTTTGTGCTTAAAAGAAGCGCCCACATAGTTTAATGGTTTACAGCTTCTAGGTTTGAGTGAAAAAAAAAATGTTATTACAAGAACTGCACTCAATGGTCCTGAATTGAGGGGAGTAGTCGTATTACATTCACAGTAATACTCAGTCTGGTGGTAAAGCCCTTGGACTTAGAGTCAATGCAATGTGATATGCGGCATATGGTCCTACTAAGGAGACCGTTGTTTTCCTACACTAACTAGAGCTCTCTACTTCTTTAAGTCATAGATCCAGCCTCCAAATTCTCACCAGTTCTACTTAATTATGTTTATGGCCTGGAAAACTAGGTATGTAGTTCTATTTCTCATCCTCATGGGTTTCTCCTACAATGTTATGTTAGCATAATCATTTTCATCTGCAAGTTTCTTTAGAAATAATTCAAAGATGTAAAAGATAATAGGCTGATTCTTTTTGGTTTTGTGTTTTGGCCTTCTTTATTTTTGTTTTGTCATATTTATCATTTTGGTTTTTTGTTTTGTTTTGTCACACTCGCTTGTGCTTAGGACTTTATTCTCTCTACTCAGATCACACCTGGATAGATTGGAGGGAGGACATATTTGATGCAGCGATTGAATTCAGGTCTACTGCACTATACTAATTCTCCAGTCTAGAAACTGGTTCTATTTAAGGTTTTTCCCATAGGATCATTCCAGTGAGATAAAGTGTTCATCATCAGTGTAAATCAAATACCTCAGAGAATTCTCTTGAATAATCTGTGAGAATATTGGTGTCTTAGAATGTTGGTGTCTTATTAAGCATGGCCATCTTAATATTAACCATATAGAAAGTTTAGATATAGAAATATATAGGCAACAATATGTACCTCAGCATTGTACTCTTTACTCCAAGAAGAGAGATACCAAGTTATATTGGAAAGGGTAAGTCTTACAAAGACATCAAATCTATTCTCATGGGACCAGAGAGATAGCATGGAGGTAGGATGTTTGTCTTGTATGCAGAAGGACAGTGGTCTGAATCCCAGCATCCCATATGGTCCCCTGAGCTTGCCAGGAGCGATTTTTGAGCATAGAGCCAGGAGTAACCTCTGGGTGCTTCTGGGTGTGACCCAAAAAAACAACAAAAAATATATTCTCATAACAAAAGTTTCATTGATAAACCTTCCAATTTAGATTGTGCTTGTGAAACATGCATGTCAAGTGTATTCCTTAGAGGGACTCAGGTGAATAAAATTTCTCTCCTCTAATCACACTTATTACCTCACATCAAATGCAAAGAAGCTTCTCTCTAACTGTGAAACTTGAAGCAATACATTTGGTAACTTGACATATTTTGATTTATTTACTTCAAAATAATACAGTGAAAATTACTAATGGTTTATAAGTAATACCTCTCAAATCTATTGTTTCTTCCAAGTTTCAGTTGAAAAGGTGTCAAACTACAAAATATCTCAATTGTCAGGATCATTGCTGAGAAATTTATAAAAACTTATTTTTTATTCTACACAGTCATCATTCAATTCAAGAAGATACCAGCTGTCTACTCATAACAATATTAACATATACAAATTTACAGTTGTGTCAAAAAGTGGAACTTGAGTTTGTAATCTATATTCCTCTCACTTGTTCCTTCCACTATCTCTACCAGAGCAGAACATGTTAACCCACATCCTTCCTCTGCGTAGAGGAGATCCCCCACTCTGTCCCCTGCTGAGGATGTAGAAATCTCCATGCATTTTTTTGAGCAGTAAACCTTGAATGCAGTCTATCTGTGCTAGAACAGACAAGCTGCTCTAACCAGCTGACATTCACTGTAAGAGAGAATTATATTGGAATGCAAGAGCCTAAAACTACACTATCCTCAGAAGTCCGATTTAGTCATTAACATTGATTGTGGACATATTATAGGAGAAGTTAAGAAGTTTCTGAACAGAGTATAGGACATTTTGTAATCTCAGAGGCAAATCCAGTATGACTATGGACATGTATTAGAAATTTTAAGCCCAGAAACAAAGCGTCTCTAATCTCAACATTTTATGAATCTTAGCTTTACTAATCTAGTCTAGAATAATCTCACTCATCTACATATATTTATTTACATATAATATAGGCTCTATAATACATAATACATTACATGTAATAATTGGGCTATAGTAAAGATAGAAAAAATTTCCTTTGTGTCTTTTTAATTAAGAACTTTATCTTAATTTATTGAAAGAATTATATATTCATAATTGGTATATGACTTTAGTGTAGTATTATTAAATACAAGTCCAGTATTGACTTATTTATTAATTATTCAAGATTTTATGTTGACTAGTAGATATTTAACAACTAGTATGTGAGATCAAAAATGCCAGAAGCTATATGCAACTTTTCAACCTATTATTGAATGATAAACTCAAAATTTTAATTAATCAAAAACTGCAAATGGTATATCTAAAGTTGTTTTATTGGTTTAGAGATTTTCCACGTATTTCAAATATATAACTCACCAAAATCTATTCTAAGCAATTTTTAAGTTTTTCTTTTAGATAATTTATAACTAGCCAACCATATACATTTCTAGCAAACTTAAAATTGCCTATCAGAAAAATGAATCTGGCCTTTCAAGAATGAAAATTAGACTTGGGTATAAGTTTTAAAACCTGTAAATATTATCAAGGAACATTGAATGTTAAAGTCATGTTTCTTTCCCAATAGCTAGAAGTTGATTAAGAACAAAAAATAAAATAAGCATAATGTAAAACCCAGATAGAAAAGAAAATGATTCTCTATAACACATGAAAATCATAGATTTATGGTAACAAAATCATCTAATCTCTTTAATGATGAGAATTTAGACACACTTTTTTCTGACACTCATATAAGTAACTAAACTTTATGTGGCTATAAGCACCACTTCCCTGTTCAGCAAAAGGACATGCAAAAATAAAAGTGTGTATGGGAACAAAGTTCTGGTTTCCATGATAGAAAGATGCCTTTGCCGAAATCCTACTAATTCCCTGGTACAATCATTTGTCCTTCTTAATGCCTGTCAGGAGGCCATACCAAGATGATGGCAATTTCTTTTCAAGCTTGATTCCAATTTGAGTGATGTGCAATTGATTTGAAGACACAACTGTTTAATAACACATTTAAACTTTGACCTTATTGACCTTTGAACTTGAATCCAAATCCCAATTGCATTCTTCACTCTATTTATAAACGTACACCATCATATATAGCAGCCACCAGGAAACGTGTAGCTATAAAACCCTTTAAATACAACTCAATAACAAATTAATTTTAATTTTTAAAATCTTTTATCTTTTTTTTTTTTTTTGGTTTTTGGGTCACACCCAGCGGTGCTCAGGCGTTACTCCTGGCTCCATGCTCAGAAATTGCTCCTGGCAGGCACGGGGGACCTTTTGCATGAAAGGCAAACACCTTACCTCCATGCTATCTCCTGGGCCCCAAATCTTTTATCTTTTACATGGTCTAGTCTTGTGCTATCAAAACCATAAATGTTAAAATTACTGTGACTAAGTTAGCCCAAACTACAATTAAACTTTTAAATTGGATAAATATATTAATAAGGCTGTTTTAAATAGAAAAATGCTCCAAAATTAGGATACAGAGATGCTTGATGTAATAAAGGTAAAAATACTAAGGTGGAGAGATAGAACAGGAGGTAAGGTGCTTGTCTTGTATGTAGTCAACTTTGGTCCACTCTTTGGGTTGAGAGATGGTCCCAAACACCAACAGAGGTCACACCTGATTAAAGAACCCTAAACACTGCAGGATATAGTCCAAACCCCAACTCCACACACATACAAAACAAACCTAGATTTATTTCTTTATTTCAGTGTTCAGATAAATTTTTTTAATAATTTTAATTTTGATTATTTAACAAATATTTTTGTTGTGTTGTCTTCCATGGACCATACAAGGTGTCACGGATTGAACCTCCTATCCTATTGCTCTGATTCCATTCTCTAAATATTTTTAAATATTATAACTACAGAATGTTTAATTATCCACCTATTACACACTATTTCTGGTGATGGTATTATCTAGGATCAAGGCATTAATGTATCATCATCATCAGAGATCAGGGGTGCAACTCATTAATTAAGTCTTATTAAGTCTAAACAAGTCTTATCCCACACTTACTAAAACTGATCTTGAAAGACAAGATCATATAATTTGTATTTAACTGAATTCTAAAATGCTTTTCATGACAGTCTAGTGTCAACCCCCTTATAACTAGTCCTCCAATGATCTTTCATTCCCTCTTGGTTTCTCCTAGGGAAGTAGAATGATGGTCCACATAATGACCATGAAAAAGATAAAGCAGCTTTTCCCTTTTCCCTTTTCCTTTTCTTCATGGCGATAGTTGTGCATTTGGCTGTAGAGCCGCTAGGCTGAAGCTGATGATTGCATGTGATAATCAGAAAGAAGTTTGTGCTGAGATGTTTGTGAAGTCTCAATACAACAGAACTAAATAGTTTGCCAAGAAATGTTTCCAACTCTGAGTAAGGAAATAATGCCTAAATGCGGATGGCAGAGCAGGAGGGACTAGTGGTTAAATACACAGGTTTCTGGCTGAAGTGATAGAACAAGGATTAGCGCTTTTGCCTTGTAGGAAGTCTATTCTGGTTTGATTTCCAGCATCACATATGGCCCCTTGAACACTGCCCGGTAATAATGCATGAATACAGAGTTGAGCATCACAAATTGTGACACCATCACTTCTGGGAATCTATGTTCTCTTTAGGAAAGGAAAGAAAATCTCTATCGCATAAATATATGAGGTTTGAGTGAAAATATAGAAATTAAAATGAGGTTTTCTTAAAAAAAGATATAAAATGAGAAAATAAAATGAAAGAGAAAAATGAAAATTAATGTACAAAGCTTAATAATGGCACCGTGTTTTATTATTACTAATGGAGGTTGCAGAGAGAAATTTTCTTTTAATATTCAAAGAAAATATGGCTAGAATTAGCAACTTTTAACTGTTCATTTTCATGAGGAAGGTTTAGAAAAGCATAAGATGTTTCACTTAGACTTCAAGCTCATTTTTTCCCTTAAACTGTATCTTGCTTGTTTATTTTTCTGTTTCTTTGATTACTTAATATCTGCTCTGGAGAATCCTGTGTTCTTTCTCAAATACATACTTCTTTTTCTCTCATCTCACATTTTTTTAAAAACTTTTCAATAAAATCTATCTTGGGTAACCAAAGAAAAAAGATGTTTATAAGGTATCATCCCAATTTGTGAATTGTTTTTTGTATAATTTGTAACTAGAAACTGCATATTTTCTATGCTTTATTGTTTGAGTAAAATGTCTTAATTAAAAGACTTAACTTAATGGCCCCATATTAAGTTCCAATTTATTTATCCACTATTATAAAGCCTCAGAATCCTAGTCATGTGATATTCCCAGGTTCACGCTTCACCTGGAATCAATTACCAGAATTTCAGGCAGGTCCTTGGAAAAAATAAGATCTGAAAATTTAAGCATGCAAATTAAAAACAGCAGTAAACATTATTTTATATTTAAAGGATTGCAAATCTCTTGGTACATTAAAATAGGCAATAAAATCCAAAAACTAAATTGAATCACAATTCCCATGAATCTCATTTTGAAGTATAAAAATTATGATGATGCATTTTTTTCTTCTCTGATCTAGGTCATCACTATGATAGAAAAATCAGACTGATGAAAGCAGAAGTAGTAAAAAGTAGAAATAGAGGTGCTAAAAATAGATATAAGAGAAAAACAAGTTTATGGATGAGAGTAAACAAATAATGAAGTACAGGAATAAGAAAGGTCTAATAGGCCATAGACCGATAATACAGAGTAATGGTGATATAGTGAATGAAAAATTAGAAGGGTGGAAGGTCCAGTTAATTTTTCATTTGTACTGTTAAATTTTATCTTTTGCCAATACTATGAGTTTTTATCATTTTGCAAGAATAATTACTTAGTTGAATGTGTTAGATCACTCTTTTTCTAATTTTGTTCGATTCTCTATAATCAAGTTGTCAAAAACATAGCTCCCCCTGATTAATTTATTCATTGAATAAGTATTATTTCACCAGTACTAGTGAAGTTCATCTGCAATATTTTTTCACATTCTATCTATATTGTTTGAAATGAAAAATTTAAAAAGTGGTATCAGTACGAATTAGTCCTTTAAATACATAGAATATGTTATGTGAAGAACTTGCAGGTATCTCAAAGAAGGGGACTTCAACTCTGTGAAAGGACAGAAAAGTAAAGATATATTCTAAATGAGTATAAATGAGTCCTAAAGACAAATTTGACCATTTATTCTGGTGTGTAATGACATGTTCAATAAAGGAAATTTCTGGGAATACCAATAGTACACATATCATAGTCCACAAGTGTGAAAAATAAGATATAATAGCTGGGAAATATAAATTGAATAAAGACGTTTTCTTTTTGTCTCCCTTTTTATTTAACACCATGGTTACTAGTTTATTCATAATTGGGTTTCAGTCTTACAATGTACACCACTCTTCACCCAAAGAAAGGTATTTTCATAAAAGCCTTGAATGTCATTATAAAAAGAGATATGTTTTCAATATTATTGTAAGACATAAAACATCAATAATATAATGAAGTTTGCTCTTAAAAATTCTATTATTAGAGCTGGAGAGAAAGTATATTGGGTAGAATGCCTGATTTGCTTGTGGCTAGAACCAAGTAAGATTCCTGGTACTCTATATGATGAGCCCACCAGAAGTGATCCTTGAAGATAGAACCTGGGGTAATCCCTGGGTATAGCTGAAGGTGAAGCCCCATCCCTCACACATACAAAAAAGATATTAGTTGCAAAGTGACAACGAAGGAGAGATCACTGATAATGAAGAAAATCAGGTTAAATAGAGATTGCAAAATCAATCCTAATTTAGCTGAGAACTAAAGAGAGGAGAAATTTTTGAGAACTATATAAAAAATATTTTAACTTGGATTTGACCCACCATCAATATATATTCCTTTTAAAAATGCATAGCAATAGCGAAAAGTCAAGTTAGCTAGAGCTACCTATCTGATGAATACTTTGTCACAACAATGCAGAGAATATGTCCTAAAGTCAAAGGTAATTGACATGATAAGTTGTGTAGCAGATTTGCTTTTATAAAATTTAAAGTAATAATGGAATAGAAGACTTGAAAATACCCTTACTATTAATTACCAAGCATTCCCTTTGCAGGTGATGAGTGAATGAGAGGTAGAGGATAAGGACACATATTAAGCGAATGTATACATTAAATATGTATGGTTAACTATTTAGTGTTATGATTTTAATAGATAACAAAATGGTAAGTTGCTGTAAATTCAAGTTACCATGAAAAATAATAATAAATTACTGAAATCCAAGTAAGTAAATGTAACTAAGCTATTTCAAAATATTGAGAAAATATAGCAAAACTATTTTTATAGGTACCATATTTTGGACTACTCAAGCTCACCCCAACAAAGTGCAAACAGTGTAGGTAACGGAACTAAGAGCCTTGCATGTCTTAGACAAATGCTTCAGCTATTTTCTGGCCCGATTTAACACTTCTTGAAATCAGAAAAACAGATTGCTTCTTAATATATTAATTCTAGAAGCTAGAATTTTCAAGAATTAAGTTTTGAAAAATATTTATTTACTTACTTTGGTTTTGGGGCCACACCCGGTGACACTCAGCTGTTACTCCTGGCTATGCACTCATAAATCGCTCCTGGATTGGGGGACAATATGGGACTCTGAGAGATAGAACCACAGACCATCCTAGGTCAGTGCTTGCAAGGCAATAGCCCTACTGCTTGCACCACCACTCCGGCCCCATATGTTTTGAAAATTTAAACGTTGATTTTCTGTCAATTACATTCATCCACACTATTAATATATATTATTTGTTGACAAACTCAAATTAGATCACTAAATTTTTAAAAAGTTTTGCCCATGAATCATTGTCATAATAAACAGCTACAATATATAAACTTGCTGATAAAGTTGCATTCATTCTTTTCAAATGGTATAAAAAAGATTCTATATTCCCTATTAAATAGGGTATTATTAAAAATTTTTGAAAGAATAAACCTTTTGCCTTTTAACCAACCCACTTTCTCCCTCAAAGAAGGAGCACTTCTATGATGGAAGATGGCAACATAGATACTATGTTTTTTTTTTTTTGGTTTTTTTTTGTTTTTGTTTTTTTTGGCTTAACAGCCGAGATATTTCAGGAGTTAAAATAAAATGTTCACCGAATTATCACCTTTGCACTCTGGTAGTCATGCAAGCAAAATAGATCAGAAAAAAGTGGTTGGTTTTCATTTTAGTTCTCTCAGTCCTTCCATTTTTAATTGACTTTCTGTACAGTGTGACTAGGTAGGTAATTTAGGTTGATATTTTTCAAAATTTATCATTGAGTTCAAAATTAAATCATTACAATTTCTGTAATAAATGATAGAACAAGGGGCCCGGGAGATAGCATGGAGGTAAGGTATTTGCCTTTCATGCAAAAGGCCATCGGTTCGAATCCCGGTGCTCCATATGGTCCCCCGTGCCTGCCAGGAGCAATTTCTGAGCATGAAGCCAGGAGTAACCCCTGAGCACTGCCAGGTGTGACCAAAAAAAAAAAATGATAGAACAAGCCTGGGGAACGATGGTAACTGGGATTGGTAAGGATTGGTCAAATCAGAAATATATCTGGGGAATAGTTTGATAAATTTGTCAAATTTGGTTATCCACTAAAGGTTAAGAAAAATCAGGGAGAAAATATAGTTTGCATTAAATAATTGTTAGCTCAAAAGTTATGCCTCAAATTTATCATGATTCTGCACAAAAAATGTGGGAAGAAAAGCATGAAATACATTTTTTGTCTGTTTCAAGTGCATGTCATTGATTTCCACTAAATACCTAACAGCAAGTAGTAGAGTATGTTTTGGCTAACAACAAATAATAAAATTGTTCTTTTTCTAAAATTTTGATGATTCTTTAAGTCAAACTTGAGTGTATATATAACAATATCTGGGAGATATGTTATTAGGGAGTAAATAAATTCTTGTTTGTTTGTTTTTAGGACACACCAGGCAATGCTCAGTGGTTATTCCTATTTCTGTACCTAAATTGCTCCTGGCAGACTTTGGGGGACCATCTAGGATGCCAGGGATCAATTTTATGTCATCCTCTTGCAAAAAGCAAGTGCCTATCCACTATCGCTCTGGCACAGGGAGTTATACTAAGCAAGGCACAGTTATTGTAGATAAATGTTCAGTTAGCTAAGAGACACTGACTGTCCTCTCTAACAGAAACATATAACACTGGCTTTATAGGTCCCAGAGCATAGATTTGCTTGAAGCATTCCCAGGTTTGAATTCTACCACCACATATGGTCCTCAGAGCAATACTGGGAGTAATTGCTGAGTAGAATAATGAAATACTACAAAAAATATAAAAATGATCACAGGCCGCCAATGAAATACACAGAAGATAACATTCTTACTTTGCATGTGGTCCCCAAGCTCTCAAGCATAGCATTTCCAGGTATGGACACAAAAGCATCTCTCAAAAAAGTGCTCATAATTATCATGAGTTGCTTATAACTGCCACTTTATTATTAATGTATGTACTGTTCTGCTTTACTATAAAATTAATAATAACTACAAATAGTTTTGTCCTACAGAGACAAGTTGTATTAAACCCATATCCCCAATGTAAACCCTACCAGGAACTTTAGCCAGCTTTGAACTTTACTTAGAAATTAAACCTTTTAAGCAAGTCAATCAAACCCATTTCTCTTTTAATACAGTTGCTGTCTTGAAGAGAATATATTCTTAAAATCATCTTAAAACTAACACATCGCTAAAAAGATTTTAAAATTATTTTAAACAAAATTTCCAGAAAATAGGAGGTGACAAGTGTAAGAATTGGTAGGTATTTATCTGTGTAATTCTACCTGATATAGTTCTTGGGAAATGTTGTCATGCTTTGGAGGAATGCTGAAAATAAACAGAAGGAAAGACTAGTAATATTGCAGGCCTTGCTCTGTGAAAGGATTATGAATTTGTGGTTTAGTCCTAAGAGAATGATTATGCATTGGCACAGAACAAGAAAAAGTTTCCTGTTTGAAAAGGCATTTTTGTTGAGGTATTATTGCATTATGCCACTGTATAAATTTCCAGTGTGCATCAGAATAAATCAGAATCTACTATGGAGATATCTTTTTTATCCTCACCTGAACAGTGGGCAAAGGAGACAAGTAGGAAAAGTTGAATTGTTAGCTACTTTTTAAAAAAAATACTGCATGTATACTTTACTCACACTCCAAAGAGAAGCTAATTTTACAAAACTTAAAATCACATTAAAATATCCTTTGAGATTTGTTTCCTTCTTGACAGCTTGTGAGACTACAAAATATTTGGAATGGCATAACACATTTTCACAAATAACAGTAAACATGGACATATTTTATTAACTAATAACAGACTCTAATATGTTTAAGCCGCCAATGACTGCTTATTATTTTCTTCAAATCAAAGGAAAAATGAATTTTCCATAAGGATTTACGCATTTTTTTTCATATCATGAGCAAAAATGTATGGCAATCTTTGCATCAGTTGAAAACAAGTTGTTTGGCAAGTTCTAATCAAAAAGACAATATATACACAGGTCTAGTTCAAAGAGAGAAAAGTAATGAAGTGGTAGCTCTGAGTGTGTGTGTGTGAGCACAAGTGTGTGTATGAACTTAGATATACCTGTACATTCTTGTTCTTTCTCTGGGAATAATGTAATAGTTAGAGCATCAAAGGCAGTCGAAAAGTACAGGAAGCAGAATGAATAGGTCTTAGATCATACTTAGAAGGAGCTGTGGATCTTGAAATCTGGAGGCACAAGTGTAAATTTGTACTTAGTATTCCACATCAACTTCATAAATACTAACAGGAACTTGGACATGATCTTTAATGGAGGAGAAGCCAGTGTAGGAAGTGAGATCACGCCATGTTGTACTCTGCACCCACTCCTTGGTATCTAATGAGGAATTACCCTTGGTGATGCTTAAGGAACTATATGAGGTGTCAGGGATCAAACTAGGATCAACTGCATGTAGACTAACATTATTTCCACTATTTTTCCTGTTTTTGTTGTTTGTTTGTTTTTATCTCCATCTCTGAGCTGCAACTTAAAAGACTTTCTACTCTCAAATTATCTTTCATTAATCTCAGTCATAAATGAGAGCATAGGCACTACTTCATATGATTGATTTTTGCCTGTAAATGATTGGCAAAATAAAATGAAGCCTTATGATCAATTTACATTAGACAGATATTAATGAGTCTTATAAGTTGTACCACAATTATGAAAGCCAATAAAAAGGTGGGTTTCCACTCAACCCCACATCTCATCCCCCAGCAAGAAACTACAACTAACACTCCTGCTGACTCATGCTGTTGACCTCCTTCTCATCCCCCCCCCCCAAATGTGGACTGTTGCTTGGATTCAGCTCCAGAAGGACCCCTAATGTAAGAACTACCTGAGCCCTTTCTGCATCAAATCACTTCTCAAATTCAGCAAGACCAGGATGTGTGGTGAAAATGTGTCCTGGATTCCACCTCTCACAAGAATATCTTAAAAGACAATAGGGAAACCTATATTTAGTTTATAAGTTTAAGACCTCTATCACATTACCTCTTAACCTGTTTATCCCCAAATGTGAGGTAGTTTCCTGCATCACTTTGTTCCCTTTATTACTTTATTAAATTCATTTTTATTTATTTTTTCTTTATATATGACATATCTGTCTATATGTATATTGTCTTTTTTTGTTTTCTTCTCTTCCTTAACTTTGCCTGTTTTAGTTCTGCTTGGTTAAATAAAAAGCCTACAGAAAAAGTCTTGCCCGGTCAAGCTCAGGTCAAAACCAGGACACAGGGATGATGGAGCCTGACATTCTCACCTCCAAACACACGAGCAATATAATATAGCACTATTTCTTTTTGCAAAGACATACTAAAAAGGGGAAATTTTTACATATAGAAACAAGTTTTATCTACTAGGGATAAAAACTTATACATTTTACAATACAAGGGTGCATTCCACCTTGAACATATATCATGTGGCCCCAACTTAGAGTCCATGTGATTAGACAGCAACCATCCAACCCCGAATCCTAGATCACAGACATAGAACCTACACAGTTCTCTGCAACAGCCCCAGGAACAAAACTCACTCTGGTACATTCTTAATACTGATCTGAAACCAACTTGCTCCAGTTTTGGTACAACATCCTGACAATGAGGAAATGGCAACAACTTGATCTAAGAGCAGGTTGTCTTATCTTACCACCTAACAATAAGATGAAATCAGAAGACATGTCATTCTTTTATGTGTGCAAAAGCCAAGATTGCTAACTAGAGAAAACTGACTGTGACAACTATGACTGGGCAGAACTTATCCTGGGACCAATATAAAAGACCCTAGTCTAGGTTTTGGTCTACAATCTGTTCAACCATGATCTCTAATTTCAGAGATCTGACTGAGACAACTGCAACTGAGCAGAACTTTTGGAAACATAATGAAAGACTCTATCCTACGCTTCATCCTAGGACCAGTGCAAAACCTAAGATCACCAACTATAGAAGACAGTGATGGAACAGAACTTCTAAAACAGTAAATAAATGCCTCCCATATTCCTTTTACCAAGGATTGCTTTAGCTTTTCATGGGTATTTATTGTTCCAAAAGAATTTCAGGAGTGTTTGATCCACTTCTTTAAAAAATGTCATGGGTATCTTTAGAGGGATTCCATTAATCTGTACAATGCCTTGGGGATTGTTGCCTTCTTAATTATATTAATCCTGCCAATCCATGAGCAAGGTATGTGTCTCCATTTTCTTGTGTCCTCTCTTATTTCTTGAAGTAGGGTTTTGTAGTTTTCTTTGTATAGATCCTTCACCTCTTTAGTTAAGTTGACCCCAAGATATTTGAGTTTGTGGGGCACTAATGTGAATGGAATTGTTCTCTTAATAGAACCGTAAAGAAAGACTCCATCCTATGACCTGTGCAAATACCAAGATTTCTAGCTACAGAGGCCTGCTTTTATCATTCATGACTGAACAAAAAATTTTCAGACACCACAAAAGGACCTAGGGGAGAGTAAAAGAGCATGTATGGAGCCTGTAGTTATTCCTATGACAGAATACTCCAAAGACAGAGAAACCCTGAATCTCTTAAGCCAGGAAAATTCCCTGTCTAATCTCCCCAATATTAACTGTGCTTAGGCCAACAAAAAAAGATAAGGACAAATTAATATTTTTGTTATTGTTGTTGTTGTTGTTTTAAATGTTTTACTTTGTTTTTATTTTGGGACTGTGGTTATTGTTTGGTTGTTGTCTTTATTGCTGTGGTGCTTTGGGGGGATTTTGTTTGTTTGATTTTTTTGTATTGTTGTTTTTCTTTCTATTTCCTTTTCTCCTCTTAAATTGATATTTCTAGCCTCTGGGATGACTCCTCCTGGTTTTTGCTTGTTTGATTTTGCCCCTTTTGTTTTTTTTCCTTCAAACCGAACCACATAACTTGAACCATGTTGTTCTGCCTCATAATTGAAGGGGAAATAATGGAGGATACCAAGACCACCAAACTTTCGTATGAACATTGAATATCAATAAAAAATGATCAGACTTAAACAGCAAATTCAAAGCCAACAACAACAGAATCGATACCCAATCTACAACAAGCTAAACACAAAGGAGGCTACTTACTTATATTAGCAGCACGTGGTGCAAAGGAGAGGGATAAGGAATGCATGCTGGGAACAGGGGTAGAGGGAGGACAACATTCATGGTGGGAATGCCCCTGATTCAATGTCATTATATACCTAAAAGATTACTGTGAAAAATTTATA
>PVKC010008279.1:0-28320 GCA_004027635.1 Crocidura indochinensis | reverse complement strand
CATGCTCAGAAATTGCTCCTGGCAGGCACGGGGGACCATATGGGGCACCGGGATTCGAACCAATGACCCTTTGCATGAAAGGCAAACGCCTTACCTCCATGCTATCTCCCGGGCCCCTGGTACTAGACGTCTGCTGAATTAATGTAGGAACAAGATACAACATTTAAAAAAAAATCTGATAAAAGTAAACAAGTTACTGCCTCTCCCCTCTCAGAAATAGCTACAAATCTATATATTTTTGGCTTTTAAGTTCTAGGGGATTGAACCTAAAACTCCAGTTTACCTAAAGCTATAATTAATTAATCAATTAGCATTTCTAGCAACTGTGGTCTCCTTATTATAGAGAAGCATTTCTTTTCCCATCCACCTTGACAACAAGAGGAAGATTTTTAGTTTTCCTTTGTGGAAGAAGGATCTCTTTTAGAATAAAACATAATAAAATAAAATTTGGTTTCCATCTGTTTGGTACCATGACACTGCCTATGTAATGTCATTAAACATGTTCTACTACAATCATTACAGGCATTGAATTTAATCATGAAAGGCCTAATCTTGTATCAGCCACAATATCATTAGCATAGAAAAAAGTAATTGGTGGAAGGTAACACACGTCATAGCAATGATAAGAAGCTTTAAACTAAGGTAATAGTTACCTTCAGTCTGTTGTGTGCCAGGGTCATGATTAGATATGACACACATATGCTACAGACAACAGTTCTAAAATTCCAACAACTGTATAAGGTGGTTAGGTGTAATTTTATTTTTCAGATAAACCAAACCTGAGAAAAATTATTTGGGGTAAGGTTATAAACCTCTGATGAAATAGTTATGAAGTAGAATTCATTCTCTTTTCCACCCATACCACAATGCCTCTCAATAAAGAAAAACAAATGAAAAAGGAAATGGTTTGCTGTAAAGTAATTGCAAGCCACAAGAAATATTGAATGACAGGGCAGAGTGTAAATTACACAGAGAGATTGCAATAAACTTGGTGGGGAGAAAAACAGCATTTCATCATTTCTTGGTACTGAAGAGAGAGGGAAGATAGAAGTGGCAGTGAAAACATGTTTTCCTGAGGTGATCATATATACACTTGCACAGAAAATAAAGTTTGAGAGGATCAGTGGAAATTGTAGAAGTAGGAAGGACTGAATGTAAATTGATAAGTATGATTTAGAGAACAGCTGGGAGAGAAGAAAGGAATTCTGGTACCATTAACTCTATCGGTGAGTTTCAAAGTTTTCTGCCTATAACCTACAGTTAGAAAAGCCTTTTCCACAAGACCCTGTTAACTATACCCATGTGTCTTTGCATGTATGAATACACAAATACATCCCAAGAAGAAAGGGCACAGGCAACTCTACAAAGATAAGGTATTCTTTTTCACAAAAACTGAACTTGAAACACTATCATTACTCATATATAAAAATTGATTTGGAATTACAACAAACCTAAATGTAAAATCCAAAAAAGTAACACTTCAAACTAAATAAACAAAAATTTTATTACCTTAGATTATGCAAAGATTTTTAGGTTCAATTCCAACACCTTTAGATTCAATATCAAAAAATTGGTCTATTTAAGCAAATATGTATGTTGGTGTTTAACATATTTTCTTTTTTTTTTGGTTTTTGGGCCACACCTGGTGACGCTCAGGGGTTACTCCTGGCTATTCGCTCAGAAGTCGCTCCTAGCAGGCACGGGGGACCATATGGGGAACCGGGGGATCGAACCACGGTCCATCCTAGGTTAGCGCTGGCGCCTTATCTCCAGCGCCACCACCCGGCCCCTAACATATTTTCTTACTTTTAGCCAGTTTTGTCTATGACATAACTAACAAGTTTGAAAATACTACCTATTGACCTAATTTGCTCTGGTTTAGATTGAAGTCACTTTCTGTCACTTAGAAGTAAATAATTATTTTTTTGGGGGGAGGTTGTCACACCCAGCAGCGCTCAGGGGTTACTCCTGGCTCTATGCTCAGAAATCGTCCCTGGCAGGCTCAGGGTACCAAATGGGATGCAAGGATTCGAACCACCATCCTTTTGCATTGCAAGGCAACTGACTTACCGCTGTGTCATCTCTCCCGCCCCTTGTTTCTGTTTTTGGGCCTTGCCTGGTGATTTGGGCTGGAACGATAGTGCAGTGGTAGTGCCCTTGCCTTTCATGAGGCTGAACCAGGACAGACCTCAATTCAATCCCTGGCATCCCATATGGTCCCCTGAGCCAGGAGTAATTTCTGAATGTAGAATCAGGAGTAACCCCTGAGAGTCACCAGTGTGCCCTCCCCAATTATTTTTCTTTTTAGTGAAGTAAAAGTTTTTATTAAAAGAAATTAGAAAAATTTGAGAAGAATAAAAAATGAATACATATTCAAGAGAGAGAATACAGATTTCTCCAGAGTGGGAAAAGTCACCCTCTTTGTTAAAAAATGAAATTCAGAACCTCTGTATTTGAATAAATAAAATTCAATTCTTGTCAACATGATCTCTTACCAGGAAATAATAAAAACACTTAACCCAAACTCATATTCATTCTAGTAAGTAAAGATATCATTTGTTTCTCCTGTATTGAATCTATTTTTGAAATATTCACCACTAATGATAATTAGAATTGCAGTCTTGACTTTCAGTAACAAATGATGTGTTTGGGGTTTGGAATCCGAATTTAGTCTTCAATCATTTTAAATTGGAGCAGAATCTTGTATTTTTTCCCCTACTTTCCTTTAAAAATTTTTTTAGGCACTATGATTTACAATACTGCTAGTGGCAGGGTCTCATGCATAAAACATTCCAGCACCTCTCAAATTGTGCTTCTTTCACCACTGTCCCAATAGACACCCTTTCCTATACCCTACTTGCTGCTAATAATCCTTTCTCAATCCATGGTTTACCCAAGGAATAGAGAGGAAAATTGCTCCATTTTACATACATTATAAAGTATTGTTTTAATAAATTACAGTTTCTCTTTTTTTTTGTTTGTTTGTTTTTTTTTGTTTTTGGGTCACACCGGGCAGCACTCAGGGGCTACTCCTGGCTCCATGCTCAGAAATTGCTCCTGGCAGGCACGGGGGACCATATGGGGCACTGGGATTCGAACCAAAGACCTTTTGCATGAAAGGCAAATGCCTTACCTCCATGCTCTCTCCCAGGCCCCTTAATTTTTTTTTTTTTTCGTTTTTGGGTCACACCCGGCAGTGCTCAGGAGTTACTCCTGACTCCATGCTCAGAAATTGCTCCTGGCAGGCACGGGGGACCATATGGGGCACCGGGATTCTAACCGATGACCTTTTGCATGAAAGACGAACGCCTTACCTCCATGCTATCTCCCAGGCCCCTTACAGTTTCTCTTATAATTGTGATAAACCTTGATTAACTATACCTACATTTAGACTGTAAATGTATTTTCTCTTTTTGAAGCAATGCTGAAATGAAGTCGATGAGACATTTGATAACCCGTTGCACTGTAGCTGGAGTAGTTGTTTGCTCCAGTCCAATGTTCGCTGTGCTCTTCTTTCAGGATTAGATGGTAATTACCATCATTACTCAGAGCACCAATGGAGCAAAGCTTCCTCTCGGCTCCCTCCAGTGTGGGTACAACTAGTGCAATCTCACTGCATGTTATTATTTCTAATCTGTGCATTTACTTCTCTGCCCACACTAGTTTTCTTTTCTTTTTTTTTATTTTTATATTTTCACCTGCAGGTTAACATATTTGCATTTCTGTACTCCCCCATTTGAAGCAACTATCACAGAAGAAAACAAATTTTCACTATGCCAGGAATAAGATAGGGGTGATTTAGCATCAATCTAGCAAGATATTCTTCCCTCAAAATTATTGTACCAATAAAAAATTACTCTTTTTTGAAGATGCAAAATAGTGCTCTTAAGTGAAGTTAAATTCAAGTATTTTTGCTTTGTTATATTCAACGCTTTGCCTCTAATAAAAAGAGAATTTAAACTATGCATGGAGGTGGTGTAAGATTAAAAATCCATTGTGCAGACACAGAGTGATCCTATAGTGAGTGCCCTTATCTTACATGTAGCCTACACAGATTCAATCCTTGGAAACTCCAATGGTCCAAACCCAAACCCAATGGGGAGTGATCCCTAAGTGCAGAGCTAGGATGTGTATCACAGGATGTGAGCCCCCCCCCCAAAAAAAAAAAAAACAGAACAGACACAAAGCCAGAGAGGTAGTATGAGAGGCAAAATGGTTGGCTTGCATGCTGCTGAGCCCAGTTTGAATTTCTTTTTCTATTTTGGTTTTTGGGTTACACCCAGCAGCGCTCAGGGGTTACTCCTGGCTCTATGCTCAGAAATCGCTCCTCGCAGGTTCGGGGACCATATGGGAGGCCGAGATTTGAACCACCATACTTCTCCATGCAAGGCAAATGCACTACTTTCATACTATCTCTCCAGCCCCTCAGTTTGAATTTCTAATACCACATATGATCCCCAAGCACTGCCAGGGATCACTCCTGAGCACAAAGCTAGGGATAATTCATTAGCATTGCCAAGTATGACCTGTCCTCTTGCTCTTGTAAGGCATTATGCAAAATCTTTAGGTCAGAGGTTTTTCCATGGTTGCCCAGGGATCAAATCTGATTCTGCTGGTTTTGTGCAGCTAAAACATATCTTTAAATTTGCAGTGATTGAAAGAAAATTCAAAGAATTATGTTTATTGACTGCAAAATTTCTTTTTAAAAATTCTTGGGCCCGGGAGATAGCATGGAGGTAAGGCATTTGCCTTTGATGCAAAAGGTCATCGGTTCGAATCCCGGTGCCCCATATGGTCCCCCGTGCCTTCCAGGAGCAGTTTCTGAGCATGGAGCCAGGAGTAACCCCTGAGCACTGCCGGGTGTGACCCAAAAAAACCAAAAAAAAAAAAATTCTTAGAGCCTTCAATCATAACCAAGCAATCATCTATGTCATCTATGGCTGCTTTTGCATTTCTCTGACATGGTTAAAGAGTACAATGGTGTGGTAAGCCTGTGAAACATTTGCTCTGCATCTTCCCAGAAAAGTCTGCCTATCTTTTCTCTCCACCGAAATCAATGAATAAAGAGAAATCTTAACCACTGCTTGCCCTCTCCCTGGTATTTTGCAAAGGTGAATTCTGTTGGAGGAGGCCTCGTTGAACTCATTGCTTGGACTGTTTGGCTGCCAAGTCATGTCCTCAAGTGTGGCAGCATAAACACAAAGCACATTGTTATTCATGACTTATCTGTGAGTTAGATGAATAATAGTGGCTTTACATCATTTCACGTGGCCTTAAAAATATCCTAAAAGCTGTAAATGTTGACGTGTAATATTTGTTTTTTCTGCGATGAATGTTTTCCTTCAAGCTCCAGCAGCTAAGTCAGAGGCCTGCCTACTCCTCCTTTTTTCCTGAAGTCCCCCGTTTTATTTGGGTGTCTACCCTGGCCCTACATGACTCATAATTAAGCCTTGATTCATCCAGGCTGGTCACTGAAATCCCAGCCCAAATGGCAGTGCTTGGAATCAGGAGAGATGAATGACTCAGTCCTGGCTATAAAACAAGAGAGGAATTCACCTGTGGTTTTCTAGGAAAGGCTTCTCCAGTGAAGAAATGTGCACAGAGCTTCCTCCTGGGAACTATGGTGTTTTCATATGAAATCTGGAACTGTGATTGTGCTCTTGCCTGTAGACCCCTTAGTTCTTAAAGAATACAGAGTACATTGATGGAAAGAAGTTGTGTACCATCATTTTCCTCACTATTTAATTCAGCAAGAAGGATTTCTTGCTATTTGTACAACTCTATTGATTTTTTTTTATTGGTTTTACATCTTTTCATTATCTAGTTTCATGGAAATGGTAGAATCTGTCTCCATATCTAGTCAGGAGTTCTTAATATACAGTAGATTGTTTCATGCAAATTTATCTGGGAAAAATCAAGCTTCATAGAAATTTATTTATAGTTATCTACTTAGAGTTGTGTTGCAAGAGAGATGATTCAATAAGGAATGGGTTGGTTATAAATATGATCTTTGATTTTTGGTGGCAGAGGAGAAAACTAACTTGAAGATAGTTTGTAATTTATGGATATTGTTTTAGTTATTGTCCAATCTGCAGTGAGAATGGAGTAACTGAGAAGTTATCTAAGATAAATCTTTTCAAATATCTGGATGCATATTCTTCTCAGGTGAATTGGGTTGTGAGTGAGTGAGGTTTTTATTTCTTTGTGAAATGAGCTTATTTCTGGTTCCCTTAAGGGAAGATATATTCTGTCATTTCTGAAAAGGTGTCCTGCAGTTTTGTCAAGATGAGGCTGTCAGTTTTATGTTCCAAGTAGCAATGCCAAGCAGTTTACTAAACTTTCATCTAGCCTCTATTTGTGCTCACCAGAAAAAGATTACTCTATATCTTTATCACATCAGCAGTTTTTATGATTCAATCATCATTTTCTGACAAATATTTCAAAGCACTTCCTTAGTGTATTAAACCACCCAGCATGTTAGGAAAACAAATAGAAGACAGTTCAAATCTCTAAAGTGAACTCACAGTTGTTGTTGACAAGCAGAGACAAGACAGTTATGAAGCAGTCAGGAAATTAAAGCACACACATGAAACATGAATCAAACTGTGCTTGAAAGAGTCAGTAAGTGACACTACTTCGTTGTGAGTAGCAAGTTTTCTGAAGAAGGTGAACTTGGCCTGCTTGAATTGTGTGAGGTGTCCTAGAAACAACAGAAATTTATTTCTCACAGTTCTGGAGACAGGAATGTGTCCATATCCAAGAGCTCTGTAGAGGTAGATTCAGTGTCTAGTGAAAGCCCACTTCCTAGTCACAGATAAAATGTCTTTCCTCTCCCCCCACTTACCTCCACTCTCTTTCTCTTCTTCCCTTTTTTCCCCCCACCCACCTCCCCTTTCCTCTTTTAAAGAAAAAAATTATTCATAGTTGAGTTTTAAACATACAGTGTTTCAGCACTGATTCTGCCACCAGTGTCAGCTTCCAGTCACCAGTGTTCCAAGGCTCCCTCCTATTCCCCCTTTCCCTAGCCTACCATCTTTTTTTTAATGTGCTATTTTCTTTATTAAAAATAATTTACAGGGGCCCGGGAGATAGCATGGAGGTAACTCATTTGCCTTTCATGCAAAAGGTCATCATTTCGAATCCCGGTGCCCCACATGGTCCCCTGTGCCTGCCAGGAGCAATTTCTGAGCATGGAGCCAGGAGTAACCCCTGAGCACTGCCCAAAAACCACAAAAAAAATTTACAGCATTGATAATGTACACAAAGGTCAAATGAACTTTACCTCCCATAGATTACTATACAATACTTAATATTCTTGAATTGAAAACTGTTCAACTGTATGGTTGGTTTAAAAGAATGGAGAAGTGAGTGATATTGGCTGAAAAATATAAAGTTTCATCACAAAAAAAATCACATCATACACGGCACTGTGGTACTATTGCACCTTCAGGAGAAAAGCAGGTAAAGGGACACAGAAGGTGGATTGCCCCTATCTGGAGAACTCGAGTGGCACTAGGGCAGAATCAGGTACAGCACTTCAGTCACTTCTAGATCTAAAGGCTGAATAGCCTACCATCTTGACAAGCACCTTTTTAAGTACAGATGCTAAGTTTGGGTCTCATGATTTTAGTGTTGTTGACTCTGGTTTGGATAGATAGGTGAAAGTTTTTCCATATAACATCACAGGGCAGAAGGGATAATTGTGCTCTCTGATTTTTATTTTATAAGGACACTAATCTCATTCATATGAATTCCATCCACATGGCCTAATCACCTCTGAATAGCTATACTACCTATAGCCCTTACATTGGGTTGTAGGAGTTAAGATGAATTAGGGAGGACACAGACAATCTATAGCAGATGAGAAATCAGAAAGCAGAGGCCATTCATTCTTGTTCACACTGACCTAATGCCCAGCATGCAGGGCAAGCACCATCTCTGATAGTTGAGTTAATGGTCAAACTGTGTCTAAAGATCAAGTGAATTCTCTAATGTGTCATAATTCTGAATTCTACTTTATAATTCAATGCATAATTATATAAGCTATCTTAATGACATACTAATCCCACAAGATAATTGGAGTAAACTTTGATGTCTACAGACTGTCTATTGGAGATTAATTGTTAGAGAAAGAATAAACGCACATTGCAGAAATGGCCGTCTGGCTCTTATTTAGCTCTTCAGACATTTGACAACCAGCCTTTCTGTTGGTTCAGTAGTTGAACCCATTACAAAATTACACCAACTGTATTAAAATGTGACCTTTAGAAATTTTCCAGTCCCTGAGTTAGTTCGGTGGCCTCTTTGAGAAGTGCAGAGTCCTACTCACAGTAGTTATAGGACTCATCTGTAACATCCTAACAATCCTCTCTGCTCCCTGCACAGGCAGATGTCATATGTGTCCATGAGAGTTGATTTCCTACTTTCACATTCCCAAAGTCTAGGACTTTGGCCTTCACTTGATTTTCTCAACAAGCCCAGCTTTTTCACATGGTACATCTTGCAATAGTCATATTTTGCCCATATTGTCAACAGATTTTCAAATATACTTATTAAAATGCATGTCTCTGTTCCATTTGATATATTTCATTGGTATATTTCAGTTTGACCACTGAAGTGAAGAATTGGCCTTGGGAGACTTACGTAACAGATTAGTGTTATCATGAGGTCCTTCTCTTTGCCTCTGTGAAAGCTAAATGTGCAGAACACTTCTTTCTCTGACTTGACCCCTTGAGTCACAAAGTATGAAATAGGGCTTGATTTCTTTTTAGAGAAAGGTAAATACAGCATATATTTCTAGTTTAATCAAACTAGATTAGATTCTCTCATTTAGTCAGTAAAAATTTTAAGAATCATTTGATTTTTTTTTTTTTTTTTTTGGTTTTTGGGCCACACCCGGTGACACTCAGGGGTTACTCCTGGCTATGCACTCAGAAATTGCTCCTGGCTTGGGAGACTATATTGTACCCCAGGGGATTGAACTGCAGTCCGTCCTAGGGTAGTGTACACTAGGCAGACTCTTTACCGCTTAGTGCCATCACTCCGGCCCCTGCTTACTCTAGAATTTTAAAGATTGGGTTTATAGGAAACTCCAAAGGCCAATGGTCTTTGTTTTGTGTAGGCGTAAACACTTCATCTTTTAGGGTCTGAAGGAGTTTCTAGTGATCTACCTCAGTTGTTAATATTTGTTCCCCGTGTGTGTCTGTGTCTCTGTGTAGTTTAATATATTTTACAAAGGCATGGATATAGAGAGGTTATATTGTGTGTATAGTCATATGTATGTCCGTCCTAGTTTAGCAAGTGCAAGGCAAATGCTCTGCCACTTATGCCACCTTTCTGGCTCCAAGAATCATTTAATTTCTTCAGGAAACAGGGAGACAGCTTAAGGGAATGGAACTTGTACTTTTTTTATTTAAAATGTTAATTTTTATTAAATTTTAATATTTTCAACTGTAAATGTGTTTTCTTTTTTATAATAATTTCTTTATGTAAGCACTGTGGTTACAAAAATGTTCATACTTTGTTTTCAGTCACTGAATGTACACCACCCTTCACCAGTGCAAATTGCGGCTAAGAATGTTCCCAATTTCCCTGCTCCTCAACCCCTACCTGTCTTCAGGACAGGCATTCTATTTCTTTCTTTATTTTTATTGTAAGAATTTATTCAAGAAACAAAATTGATTAACATAATGAGGTAAACTAACATAACATAATATAGTAACATAACATAACATATAATATAATTAATATAATAATACATGTAAGTCAAAGAAAGTTTCTGATTAAAACACAAATTTTTTTTTCATAATGGCTTACATATCTTTCACAGTAGTATTTTAGGTACATATTAACATTGAATTAGGGGACTACCTATCACCAAATATGTCCTCCCCCCATCCCAGTTCCCTTTCTACAACCCATATACCCCACCATCACCCCCTGGGCTGCTAGAGTAGGTGGACTCCTCTTTGTCTGGCTTACTATTAGTGATCACATATCTGTTTGGTCCTGGAACCCTCCCTTGTTTCCCCCTCTATTTAAGAGGCAGAACTAGATAAATCGAGGTATATGGTTTTGTTTGAAGGAAAGAAAAGCAATAGATTGGGGTACAAAATAAGAGGGAAAAAAAAGAAGTCAAATGCGCTGAAAATGGGCGGAGTCCCTCTAGAGGCTTCCAACCTCAGTTTGCGAGAGGATGTGGAAAAGGTAATTGAAACACCACAGCAATACAGAAAGAAATATCTAATTAAATAGCCAGTGAGCACTACAGCAATAAAGACAGACACCACACAATAGTCTCGGTTCTGAAATCAAATCATGCTGGAATGCAAAAAGAAAGATAAAGATAAAATAAAATAATATTGGAGACATCAACTTTAATCTCTACACCAAAATAAAGACGTCAAAAAAATCGATCAATTGATAAATAAATATGTGGAAAAATGATTTTTTGTGCTTTTTTTTCCTTTTCCTTTTCCCCCTGCATAGGCACAGTAACTATTGGGGGATATTATAGAGGGAATTCCCTTGGCCTAGGAGATATAGGGTTTCTCCACCCCTGAAGCATACTGTCATGGGATTAACTCTAGACTCCTTGCATGATCATTTACTCTCCCCTTGTTGCTTTCGGGGTGTATGGAAGACTTCTGCTTAGGACAGGCATTCTATTTCTCTCTCTCACTATCATTGTCATGATAGTTGTTAGTACAGTTATTTCTCTAATTTATTACTTTTTGTGGTAAGCATATCATGTGCTGGTCTTTCCTGCCTTCATCTCTATTGTCTCTGGGTAATATCATACTATCTTTCTTAAATCCCACAGATGAGTGAGACATTATTTTTTTCATTTTTATTTATGTTTTGGGTTTTGGGTCACACCTGGTGGTCTGAGTCTTGGGAACCAAATTCAAAGTAAACACAGAAATTGGGATATATATATATATATCCCAATTTCTGTGTTTACTTTGAATATATGTATGTCTTTGTGTCACATCTGGTAGCGCTCAGGGGTTACTCCTGGCTTTACACTCAGAAATCACTCCTGGCAGGCTCAGGGGACCATATGAGATGCCAGGATTAGAACCACTGTTCTCTGCAAGGCAAACACCCTATCTCCATGCTATCTCTTTGGCCCTGAGTGAGACTATTTAATGTCTATATCTCTCCTTCTGACTCATTTTGCTCAGCATGATAGTCCATGTGCATCCATATATAGGCAAATTTCATAACTTCATTTTTTCTAATAGCTGTTGTATTCCATTGTGTATATGTATAACAGTTTTTTTAGCCACTCATCTATTGTCAATATAAATGCTGACAAGAAGGTAGAGAAAGCGACCTTTTCCTCAGCAATAGAATTTTCTTTGTTCACTCTCTTTGTTTTATTTATTTATTTATTTATTTTGGGGCAACACCCATTGGTGGCTCTGTGCTCAGGAATCACTCTTGACAGATTTGGAGGATAATATGGGATGCCAAGGATCAAACTGGGGTTGGCCTTGTGCAAAGCAAGTACCTTACCTTCAGCCCCTTCCTTTTTCGTGAAGGAGGGGGTTTGGGGTCACACTTGTCAGTGCTCAGAGGCTATGTCTGATTCTGCTATCAGGGATCCACTCTGAGTTTAGTGTACCAAGATGAATCTCTGAGCACAGAAACAGGAGTAAGTTCTAAATCCTATATTCTCTTTCAGTTCTCCTAAAATATTTCTTAATACAGTAGAGAATATAAAGCTTCAAAACAGAACAAAAAGCAAATATTTGAAAGAAAAAAGAGATTAATATTCCTGCATTTTGAAAGTTCACAGTCCACCACTTCTCTTTTACAAAGGACCTGCCTTACTGCCTGTATTTGCTAAGGGAAAAAAGCCAAAGAGAATCTTTGCAACCAAGGTGAAAAGCGTGACCTTCAGCACAGATTTTGCAGCAGCTGTTCAGCACTGTGCGCAGTGGGAGAGGCACCTCAGTATGCCTCCCCCAGTTGTGTATTTGTCAAGGTGTTCCTGTTTTTCCTAGATGGGAGTGTTATTTTAGGTTTATGTATTATTTAGTGTGATGTAGTAGGCTAATTTTTGGGTCTGGATATACTAAAAACGTTTTCTATAAAGATGGCAATTGTTTTCTTCCCAATATTCTATCCTTTAAAAGTTTTCATAAGGACACTTTATTTTTGAATAGTGGGGAAATCAAGATGAAAATTATATTATGTGTCAGGTTTTAAGCTAAACACTTCTTTACCAAAAAAGATGGTCTTCTCTCAACTAAGTTGTAAGACAGGCATCTCTGGGGGCTGGGCGGTGGCACTGCAGGTAAGGTGCCTGCCTTGCCTGCGCTAACCTAGGACGGACCGCGGTTCGATCCCCCGGTTCCCCACATGGTCCCCCGTGCCTGCCAGGAGCGACTTCTGAGCAAATAGCCAGGAGTAACCCCTGAGCGTCACCAGGTGTGGCCCAAAAACCAAAATAAAAAAAAAAGACAGGCATCTCTTTTTACATGTTACTTCTGACAAACCCAAATCTCAAACGCTGAGTCACTTTAAGTACAAAGAGTCAACACAACATAAAGGCAGGATTTGAACCTAGAACAGTTTAGGCAATTTTTTCTGGACATTCAGGAGGTTTCCATATTTTGGTTGTTGTGAATAGTGTTGCAATGAACTTAAGAGCCCAAGTGTCTTTTTGGAATAGTTTTTGGGATCTTGGAATAGATGCTGAGTAGTAGAACAGCTAGATCACATAGAAACTAATTTCTTTTTGATAAGTGTTTATATCATTTTTCAAAGAAGCTTAACAAGTATATATTTCCATCAGTAATGGATATGGCTTCCTTTTCCCCTATCTGCATGTCAGCACAGGTTTTGTATAGTGACATCCCATCGTTTTGTTATACATTTTCCTGATGATAAGTGATGGAGAACATTTTCTCATATACATTTTCATATACCTTTATATGACCTTTTGGTATATATTGTCTTTTTTAAGAAAGTGTCTGCATAAATGGTGGTCATGTGTACACATGAGCATAAATATACATGTGTATATAAATGTACATATGTGTATACATGTGTTGCATTTAATATGTATATATAATAAATATATAAATGTATATATGCAGTGAAATATATATAAATGTATATATTTATGTATATGCAGTGAAACACTACTTGGCTCTAAGAAAAGATGAAATCATGTAGTTTTCTGCTTTGTGAATGGAACTAAATGTAATTATCCTGAATAAAGTCAGTCAGATACAGGATGGCCTTACTCTTATGTGCGATAAAAGAAATATAGTAAAGGAATCAGAAGTGTTCATAGGTTAACAGAACCCAAGAACTGGTCTCCAGAACTGACCTTTACTAGAGTAGGGGATTTAGGGCAGATGAGGAAACACTCACTGGAGAGTGTGGTATTGGAGCACTGTCTGCATAAAACCCTGCCATAGCAGTATTGTAAACGATTGTGCCTGAAAACATAACAGCAGAAAAACAACCCTATTCTTAGACCAGGATGTACTTTGGTGATAGAGCACTAGCCTTCATGGATCCAGAGTACCACCAGGAGTAACACTTTACCACCAAGTCAGGGGTGCCCTCCTCCTACAGCAGTGCTAGATGTGAGCTGAAAACCAAAACCAACCAACAAACAAAAAAGTCATACACCCTTCCTTGTGACTTGAGAATTTCAGACACAGTGAGCCAGCCATGTTGAGAAAAAGAAGATGAGATAGGAAGTGACATCACTTAAATTCCCAATTTTTCCAGGACAAGAGGAGAGAGAAATATGGACTCATGAGGCCTGGCGCAGGTTTTATTAGAAAGACATTCCTTCCCTAGGATACCACACCCAGAGACTTAGAATTGGTCTCATGATGCTGGAAATTCTTTCAATCATGTAAGCAAGTGAGGATTTTATTCACCCAGAGCTGCCAACTTCATTTCTGGCAAATGGGCTGACCTTCAGGGGGAAAAACAGAAAGGAAACACAAAACAAAGAAAGTCAAACTGAAAACATGTAAAGGAGATAGCAACAGTATTGAGCAGAGAGGAAAATGCAAGACTTAGCAGCAGGGAATAGCCCAGCAGAGCTGTGGAGGCTGAGGCTAGCAGGGGTCTCAAACTCGGGGCCCGCGGGCCATTTGCGGCCCTCCGTACAACATTTTTTGGCCCTGCACTAGAGTAATCTTTTTTTGTTTGTTTGTTTTGTTTTAGATGTTTGGGTCACACCCCCATGTTCAAGGCTTACTACTGACTTTGCACTCAAGGATCACCCCGACTTTGCCTCCTGCGGCCCCCAGGTAAATTGAGTTTGAGACCCCTGGAGGGAAAGGGGGATAAAATGGATCATCAGATGCCAAACATGCTTAAGAGCATGTCTTCTCAGGAGGAATCCTGGTCTGTGAGTTTTGATGGGAGGGGTATGAAGTTGCTTGTGGTGGGGAACATAGGCCTGGCTAAAGAGAGCTGGGGTTACTGAGGAATACAGCTGTGTCTGTGGCATTCTCTTGGACAGGTGACTGAGACAGCTGTAGGTTCAGGACAGGATCTTTCCGGGCCTCTCCTGTGCTACATGCACCCAGTCATGCTATTTACAAAGCACAGATGAGACAGCCTTAGTCAAGTTCGGGAACTAGAATTAAACCATGAATCCCTAGTTGCAGCCTCCGGTTTACTTAGAAAATGTACTTTCTTCAGTGCTCACATACTTGCTTGTGGTACCCTACAGATGGAAATATTGAACTTCATTGCTTCTTGGGACCCAACTCAGAGATGTTGGGTAGTGCCAGGGATCAAACTCATGGTCTCAAGCTCACAAGGCAAGTTTTCTACTGCTGAGTTATTCCTGGGTTTTCTCTCCATTTTTACTTTAATATATATTATATATACTATATATAGACCAATATATCATATTAGTATTGGTTATATATATACATATAGATATATTGGTTTTTGGGTCACACCCGGTGGTGCTCAGTAGTTACTCTGCACTCAGAAATCTCTCCTGGCAGTCTTGGGGGAACCATATGGGATGCCAGAAATAGAATCAGGGTCTGTCCTGCGTTAGCACTATCACTGTACTATCCCTCTGGTCCCTGATTTAATATTTTTATAGTTTGGAATTACAATATTGATGTATTGGTGCCTAAAATTAATGCACATCCCTGTCATGGAAGTGCCCAGGACTCTCTTCTCATCCCTTTGTTCTCTCTGCTACATTTTTTTTTGTTTTCCACTCCTGCCTTCACAATTTGCTAATTGACAAAGTTTTAGAATAGATGATCACCTCACTTATCAGCACTTGTAAGCCTTTCTCTTATGTTCTTGTGTTACTTCTTCAAAGTCTATTTGTTTCCTTTCCTGCTTACCTCTAGCCTAGCACTCTAGGTCTGTATCCCTGTCTCTGAGATTTGTTATTGATATTGTCCATATCCTTGATTATCTCTCTGTGTACCATAGGTGAGTGATGTATTTGCCCTTTTGCATCTGGCTTATTTCACTCCAGTGATACCCTCCAATTCCATCCAAGTTGCTGCTACTGCAAGATTTTGTTTTTCCTAATGAATACTATCCCATTGTATAAATGTATCACAACTTTATCTGACCATCTGTTGTTAGATATTTGAGCTGCTTCCATGTCCCCATTATTGTACTAAAAACTATCATGAACATAGGTATGCATTATCTCCTTGAATTAATATTTTTGTGTTTGGAAAATAGATACCTAGAGATGGAATAGCTGAATCAACTGGGGGCTCCATTCCTACTTTTTCTGAAGAAACCTCCATATTATTTGCTATCAAAGCTGGAGCAGGTGACATTCCCATCAGCAGTGAATAGTTCCCTTTGCCATCTTTAAAGAGGGATAAATTATGTTGCCTATCCCATTTGGTTATTGTAAGAATTAGCTGAATTAACATATCTAAAGTCTTGAAATACTACATTGGGCATAGTTACTACAATATACACTAAAACACTAGTGATTATCATCTCTATCATTTAAAATAATAAAGGCACTAAAATTATGCAGTTTTTAATTCTAAGTATTTTTCTTTCTCTTAAGGACCAAACTACATAACAGATCATCTACCTAAAGTCTGCCAATACACTTCCTACATAGGAGAAAAGCGTCCAGTTTTAGAGAAAACTAGAGATGTCAAATATTTATGGAGACCATCCTCCAAACAAAGCTTGCCAGCCAAATATAAGCATGAATATGTTGGTGAAATTGGCTGGGGAATACCAAAGTACAATTTTATCAACAAAACAAGGCTGCAGACTGGCTTTCACATCAAGGTATTGAACTTGAAAATAATTTCCTGGCACCTTTAATGTTTCTGAGTATGTTCCATTTAATTTCTGTCTCTGTATTCTGTAGCCAAATTGGTCTAAGTGCTTCCCTTTATGCTCTTCATAGTAGATGGATGTCTGCCTCGAAACTCCGAATTTCATCCGCAGAACACTGTGTTCTGTTTGTGTCCTTGAGAGATAGTAGGATTTCCATTTTACAGAAAGATAAATGTGTGAATAAACATATTTGCTACATTGTTGTACACTAATGCTACTTCACTCCCTTTTAGTCCCTCTAATCTGAGAGAAGTGATGTGGTGGAAATGAGACCCAAAATAATAATCCAAAATTATCTGTGTTCCAAGATCCCCATCTTATATATCAGGTTAGCTCTCCTGATGAGCACAAGATGTAGAAGAAGCAGCCTATGCAAGACATAATCCACCGCATTAGCAAATGACTCTCAGCATTAAAATCCACTTTTGTGAAGTTACCATTGAATCAAGTCATCCAAGTTATGTAGTCAGAGGCTTCTTACAAACTTGGCTTTAAGTCCTCTCAGGGATGTGACTGCAGGCATGAATGGGCCCATATAGTGTCCAGTATAAGAAAAAAACACTGCAAATAGTAGAAATAAATCTCAAAATTTAGACTAATTTTCATTATATAAAAATTCAACATATTATTTATGCAACAGTTCAATTTTGTTAAATCCTAAAGCAGTATTTTTTTGGGGGGGGGTGAGTCATACCTGGTGATGCTCAGGGGTTACTCTTGGATCTGCACTCAGAAATCTCTCCTAGCAGGCACAGGGGACCATGTGGGATGCCAGAGTTTGAACCACTATTCGTCCTGCATTGGCTGCTTGCAAGGCAAACACCCCACTGGTGTGCTATCTCTCCGGCACCCTAAAGCAGTATTGTGCAGCTTTATTTAGCAAAGTTAAAAACAAAAACAGAAAACAAAAAACCAACTACTTTTTTCTAATCCAAACCTAGGAAAAGTGACTGGCAACTTAGATGTGCCTTTATTTTATATTCAGTTATACTTAACGTAATGCGTTTGCGACAGTGCTAACATTTATGGTACCTGATGTACTAAATCTTCACCACCATCACAGTGTCCACTTCCTCTGTTGGCCTTAAGTCACCTTTACTTCATAACCTCTTCATTCCTCAACCAGCTCCCCAAGTTGGTAAATTCAATTTAATAATCTTTGACCAAGAGCTTGTCCTTATTCAATACTGTTTATCTCTTTGGTTTGTTTCTCTTTATACTCACAGATGAGTGAGATCATCCAATATTTTTTCTTCTCTGACTTACTTCATTTAACATGACAGATACTACCTAGTTCCACCTATGCTGCAGTGAGATGAAAGATTTGTATAGTATTCCTTTATGTATAAACAGGCAGCTTAATTTTTGAAGATAGATCCACCAGGCTTCAAATCCTGACTCTAAGTTAGAGTTGACTCTAAGATAGGCACTTTGCCTCTTATATTTCTGCTTTTCTTTTTCACATAAGATTTCTTTTTCTTTTTTTGGGGGTGGGGGTCAGTTGGGAATACCGGTGGTACTCCTGGCTCATGAATTACTCCTGGCAGTACTCAGGTGTCAGAGTCAAGTCATGACCCCAACAAGAAATATTTTGGAAATGGGTTTAATTGGGGTATAGGTAAGGAAGGGAACCCAGGGGCCTACAGCTAACCCTCTAGGCCAAGAGAGGTCTAAGGTTGGAACCAAGGTAAAAGGTTAGCCAGGGAGAGGACCAGAGAAAACAAAGAGCAGAGACTTTTCCAGAAGTCTGGCAGCAACCATCCAATAGATCAGTCCAGGAGAGGCAACCAGCACCACCACCACCAACCTTGAGCCTGGGGCTTATATACAGAGCTTGAGATTTATATACCTGGCAGGCAACTTCCCCTAAATGACAGTTATAAAGGACTCTCCTAATGGGGAGACCCTTCTTATGGCTGACCAAGGGACATAAAAGTCTGTGTGTACTCCAAGATTCAGGAGACCATATAAGAAGCTTGGTATCAAACCTGGGTCAGCCACATGCAAGGCAAATGCCCTATTCTCTGTGCTATCGCTTCAGCCCCTATTTTTCATTTCTTTTCTTTTTTTAAAATTAAAAATTATTTGGTCACTTGGCTGACCTGGGATTAATACCAGCATTCTAGAACCTTCTAGGAGTAATTTCTGAGTGTAGAGTGGAAGTAATCCCTACTATGCTGCTAGGTATGGCCCAACACCTCCTCCAAATTATTTTGGGTTTTGAGTCAAATCAACAATGCTCAGGACTTACTCCTGGCTCTGTCAAGGACCACTCCTGGCAGTGTTTGGGAGATTATATAGTGTCCACAGGTTCAAACTCAGGTTAGCAAGATGCCCTTCAACAGATGAATGGCTAAAGAAACTGTGGTACATATACACAATGGAATATTATGCAGCTGTCAGGAGAGATGAAGTCATAAAATTTTTCTATACATGGAATCTATTATGCTTAGTGAAATTAGTCAGAGGGAGAGAGACACACAGAATAGTCTCACTCATCTATACGTTTTAAGAAAAATTAAAGACATTGAAATAATTCCCAGAGATGAGGACTGGAAGGACCAGCTCAAGATATGAAGCTCATCACAAAGAATGGTGAGTGCAGTGAGAGAAATAACTACACTGAGAAATATCATAACAATGTCAGTGAGTGAGGGATGTAGAAAGCCTGTCTTAAGTACATTCGGGGGTTGAGGAGGAAAGAGATAGGGGCATTGGTCATGGGAAGATTGCACAGTGAAGGAGGGTGTTCTTATTATGACTGAAACCCAACTACAATTATGTTTGTAATCACGGTGCTTAAATAAATAAATTATTAAAAAAAAACACCAATCTCAGGTTAGCTGCATGCAAAGCAAATGCCCTACTAGCTATAGTATTTATGACTCACAGTATTTCCAGTGCCTGCTCCTTCCTCCCTCCCTTCCTTCCTCTTTTCCTTGATCCCTTCCTCCCTCCATCTTTCTTCCCTTCCATCTTCTTTTTTTTTTTGCCATCTCCTTTCTTTTCCCCTTCTTTCTTTTTCATTCTGGCTTTTTCTCTCTATAGTTCAATTCTGGGAGGTTAAATAGAAGAGGATATGCAGGGTTATACAGTTATATAGGAGGCTTGTGCAATGCTCAAAGACAAGTAATGCCAAGCACATGCTCCATCCTTTTGCCTATCTCTCTGGCCTCCAGTGCACACTTCATAAACCTCTTGAACTCTATAAGAGCTCTGTTGCTAGTAGCTGTGGATGCTCATGAATAAGTATTGCTGTCTTTGCAACTCACTTCTTCACTGTGCATATTTGTATTTACCTTGTTGGGCTATTGTAAACATTAACAATGGTTGTTTCTAAGATTCTAGGATTAGCGACTGGTACAGATCAAGTCCTTTGTTTTTTTTTTTGTTTTTGTTTTTGTTTTTTTTTTGGTTTTTGGGTCACACCCGGCAGCTTCAGGGGTTACTCCTGGCTCCATGCTCAGAAATTGCTCCTGGCAGGCACGGGGGACCATATGGGGCACCGGGATTCGAACCGATGACCTTTTGCATGAAAGGCAAACGCCTTGCCTCCATGTTATCTCCCGGGCCCCAGATCAAGTCCTTTGTGTGCTTAATAGTATTATTATTATCGGGCTGTGAGGATTAAATATGAGAATATGAAGAAAAAAGTAAGCATCATGCCTGGCCCATGACAGACTTTCAAGTTTTATCTCTTAGTTCTGTGGTGGTAGTATTGAATGTAATTTGATTTTTGATAAGTACCATGACTACTCAGGATCTGAAACTGTAAGTATAATGACTACTCAGGATCTTATCCACATAGACAATTAAATGATAAGAAATTTGATAAAATATCAATGCTAGCTACCAGCAAGATAAATACTGCCTCAAAATCAGCTGGTCTGAATCAAGTCCAACACTTATGTTGCCATGTTGCTTCTCTTTGGGGGTTCACTTTGCTTTTGTACATAGACCCAATCTGTCTGCCCTTGTACATAACCTCAATCTGTCTGCCCATCTTGAGTGTGTAACACTCTCTCTTCTTCATCTTGAACTCAACAGCACATTTGTCTTGCTTATATGAAGTACATTCAGGCATTTCTTGATTTTTGGAACAGGAAGCTGTAGACTTACAAGATATGCCAATTGCAAGTTGGCCTTCCAAGAAAGTATTTGTTCTGTTTCTTTTGTTCATAATTCAAATAAGTCAGAATTGTTGCTCTGTTTCACAGCACTGTTCTCCTGACTTCTGTGGTATTGAGTGTGAGATACATAAAGTTGAAAAATTACTGATGCATATAGTTACTGTACCTCACTAACACCCAAATTTCCCACCATTGTCTTTTTGCCATTCTCTTCTTTGAATTTCCTTCTGTCATTCACTTCTTCATTCCCTTCATTATCTCCTTGCCCCCGCCTCCATGCCTGGTTGGCAATCTGAGTTTTGTAATTAACGCCAAGAGTTTACCACAATTTGATATTGTTTCCTTGTTTTATTTTTCTATATACCCTAGATAAATGAGATCATTCGATATTATATGTCCTCCCTTTGGTTTATTTTGCTTAACTTGATACTCTTCAGGTCTGTCAAACGTGCAAGAATGATCTTTTCTTAGAACTGAATTGTATTCCATTGACTGTGTATAATCACAACTTCTTTTATCCACTCATCTGCCAGTGAGCATTTAGGCTATTTCCATTCCCTGGCTATTGTACTAAGTGCTGCACTGAACATCACATAGTACTTTTCTTTCCTATCTTGTGGTCCACTCAGATACTGCTATTGTTTGACAAATGTTGACCATCTGTGCACTTTGTTGGCCTTGCCATTTTGAAAGCAATTGTTCTAAGGACCAATATGTCTAAGATTTAGGGCCACACCTTACTATACTCATGGCTTACTCCTGATTCTGAACTCAGGGATCACTCATGTTAGGTTTGCAGCCTTATATGGGGTACTGGGGATTCAACCCAAGTTAGCCTTGCATGCAAGGCAAGTGTCCATTGTACTATCTCTGCTGATCCTCAGAAATAGTCTTAAACGATACTTTAAAGGATTTCTTGGGCTTAGAACGAACTCTCTTTTGAGGGGTTACTATTAGAACCACTAAGCACTAATCTTTCTCACTGTCCTCAGTCACAGCTTTCTCTCTGCATTTGAGACTGGATGGAATATCAGCTTTTGAGTCTAGTCTCAGACTTTGATTTCTTATCATCTATGCTTTCAGTGGCTACTTTTGGTCAGCAATACATAGCATGACTCAAAATATAAGCTGATGAATACACAGAGCCTCACATATAAAAACAATATCCTCACGACAAATAATAACATGAGTGTCGGTGGGATAAATTTATGCCCCTCTTCACTGGTGAGCCTGTAAATTCCTCAGTCTGATGTGACTCAAAAAATGTTGCCCTCTGTGCCCTGTTCTTTTTCTGCTTTCTTGTCTTTAGTGGACTCTTCAGCACCTCTACCCATCTCTGTTCCATAAGAATTCAAATCAAGATGCTACCTCTTGTCTAGTCTGATTTCAGAGACCCCTTGGTTACTGTCACTGCAGTTACTCAGTCTGATTTTATAGTGCAAATTGTTATCTCCTGGATTTTTATAGTCTGCATAATAATTCTTCTTGACTTACTTATTTGAGACAAGCAGTAAAGCAAGCACAGAGGCACCTCTTGGGAACATACCTGGAGCAGCTAAAAATGGTCTTTCTCAGTTGGGGCACTAGGAGGGGGTCCATGGATCATCCAAATTCTAGTTAAAAGATGATAACTTGCAGACTGGTGACACCTGAAAAAGTATCCTTCTTACAGATGGCAGTAAAATATTCACAGTTTCAGCTTTCTCTTCTGGGTTTTTGGATATTTAACTATTTCCTAAACACATATATGTGAAGCACAATATGCATGTAAACCAATCAAGATCACTGCTCTTGTATTATTTCATATTTAAGGCATGGCATTCCTTTCTGGGTGGGGTTGGGGTTGGGGACCACACTTAGCAGTTTTCAGGGCACCCTCCTGGCCGTGTGCTCATATGTAGTACTGGGGATTGAACTCAGGTTGATCATATGCAAGGCAAGCACCTTATCCTTCTACTATTATTTCAACCCTTTGCATTCTTTTCTAAGGGATTTAGTCTCTGCTAAGCTATATGGAGGGAATAATCCAGTGGCTAATGCATACCTGCCTTGCAAGCACAATGCTCCAAGTTGGAACCCTTGTATTGCTCCCTAAATAGAGTGCGATCCTGGAGGCTCTATTCTTGGGGCCTGTCAGCCGTGCTTTTGAAGCTCCTGGGGCAGCAGGAAATCTCCCTCTGCACAACTGCAGGAGTGTGTGCCCAACTAGAGGGCATGAGCCCTGGTGAGTCCCACAACTGAAAAAAAAAAGATGGTGAGGCTTTACAGTGCAGCCTGGAACATGGCCACTCTCCACTCTGGTGAGCAGGTAGATATTTGTGGCCCCTGGGAGCACAATTACCAAGTGTGTGTGTGTCACTACCAGTCAACCACAGCAAGGACAGAGGGGAGGGAGCAAAAGCAGGGAGCACAGGGTCGTCATTGTGGCAACCACTTGTTTGGTGTTTGTTGCTTGCGGCCACACACCAGTGTGCTCAAGGTGGGACCATGTGAGAGGACTCCTGGTGGGGCCTTGGAAACTGTATATGGTCCCAGGGATTGAGTTGTCAAGTAACCAACCACCTTCCTTGCTCCATTCTCTCTTAGGCCCTGACTCTTTGGTTTTAGATGTCTGACTTTTTAATCAGGCCCTCCTCTTTATTCTTTCCCCAAGTCACAGTCTTACTGGCTGCTTCCTACTGCCATTTTCTGTTCTTGCTCTTTACTTTGCTTTTTCCTACAACAATTATGTTAAACTACAATTTATGAAGGCCTGAGCTGCAAGACATAAGTTGATAAATCATAGCATATCACAACTAATTAGCAACTCAGAAATTATTATTGTTTATTTTTTTTTTGGTTTTTGGGTCACACCCAGCAGTGCTCGGGGGTTACTTCTTGCTCTACAGTCAGAAATTGCTCCTGGTAGGCTTAGGGGGACTATATGGGATGCCAGGATTTGAACCATTATCCTTCTGCATACAAGGCAAATGCCCTACCTCCATGCTATCTCTCCGACCCTAGCAACTCAGAAATTCTATCAAAGGTAGAACAAGGACACGATGTGACATGACAATATTTTCTAATCTAAGTAAAACTACAATCTTTAATGCTTTGAAATTTTTACCTCATTTTTAACTGCCATCAATTCTAATTATGAAATACATGGAACTGCATTGTGACCCTTTTGTGGACTTAATGATTTTTTTTCTTGTATTATGTTTTTGGGGTGGGAAGATGAATCTCAAGCAGTGCTCCGGAGGCCCAGGTTCCCTTACAGATGATTCTTAGCAAACTAGACCCAGGGTTCAGTGTGGCTCAAGGATGTGCTGCTGCTTGAACTCTCTTAGGCTGGGATTTCCCCCAGGGTACCCCAGTTGTTCGAGAGAGCCTGTAGGGCTACACCCAGTGAGGCTCAGAAATCCAAGCAGTGAGACAAGCTCACACTGAGATGAATCACATCCAAGAATTATGCTTCAACTCCTATATTATTCCTTCAGCCCAGGTTACAGAGTTTCTTGATGGTCACTGAAAAATCTGATTCAAGGTTAATTGCTTTATTAGACATATTCCTCACTATGAACTTATTTAGAAAATGTCAACATGAAAAGAACCAAAATATTTACTATATATAGAGAATATTGTGATTAACTTTTACAGATGAGGAAACCAAATACATACTACACAATATAGGAGGGAGGCAGGCTGTCAAGTCAAGCTGTACAAACTTAAGGTCTCTGAAATGAAGTTCCAACACAAACCGGAGACAGTGCACGTCTGGGCTTTCACTTGTCTGCTACCTGGGCAGTGAAGTCAGTGTCAAGCAGCTCTCTCTAAAGCAGCTTCCTCCCTCAGTAGTTCCCTTGCTTTCTCTCATCTTCTCATTCTGCTTCATGTGCACACAGGATGTGTAGCAATGAATAACATTCAAATGAATTACTTGTAGCTCTTACCCACACAGTTGATAAATGGCATACTAAGAAATCTTAATAGCCCTTTGGGATTTTTATTTAACGAGCATGGAACGTGTTGCAAACCCAATCTGACTCCCTCTAGCTTTCTGTTGAAAAGCAGAGACCAAAGCTAAGTCCCACCAAGCAGCAGCTCTTCCTTGACCTGGCCTGCCCTGCACATTTCTTTTAGACAGTCTGCTCCCTCACAACTGTGTCCGGGAACTGTCTTCAAATCCAAGTGGAGAAAAAGTATTGTGGAATACCAGCAACAACTGTAACATGTTTCAGAATATCTGTTTTTTATTGTTCTTTCTTTTTTGTTTTTTTTTTTTTTTTTTTTTGGTTTGGGGCCACACCCAGAAGTGCTCAGGGATTACTCCTGGCTCAGCACTCAAGAATCACTCCTGGCAGACTTGGGGGACAGTATGGAATGACAGGATCAAATCCAGGTCAGAAGAATGCAATGCAATCACCCTCCCTTCTGTGCTATCGCTCTGACTCCAAATATTAAGTCATTTTCTTTTTCTTTTTTTTGTTTTGTTTTGGGGGAGGGGCACACCTGACGATGCTCAGGGGTTACTCCTGTCTCTGTGCTCAGAAATCGCTCTTGGCAGGCTCCGGGGACCATATGGGATGTTGAGGATTGAACCCAGGTCGATCCTGGTTGACCGTATGCAAGGCAAATGCCTTACTAATTCTTTCTAACCTTTCTATTTTTCTTTGTTTTAAACCACACATGGCTGTGCTCACACCTTACTCCTGTCTCTGTGCTCGGGGATCACTCTTGTTGCAGTTCAGAAGACTATATGTGGTCTACATGTGGACAGCATGTGAACTACATGATTGCAAAGGGATTGAATCCTGCAGAGCAACTGCCTTTACCCCCTGCCCTATCTCTCTGGTCTCGGTTTTTATTTTTCATTCTAATTTTCTCCTGTTCCTTTGCATTCACGTGGACAAATTATATTATCAATTTGGGGTCTCATAAAGGGTTCAATCATGTCACACTCTTAATCTCTAGATATTATTAATATAGATTTGAAGTTATAAACCTTTTTTTACCAACCAAGTTCTGAAATCAAAAGAGAAAACAGTTTTTCTAAAATTAGGTACCTCTTAGTGTTGTTGCTTTTCTCTCCCAGATGGATGCATGTTTTGTTCTCGCTTTATATTTATGAAGGCTACTTGCACCCTAACAGTTTGGTTTAATATAAAAGTAATTACATTAACACCCTTCATTTGTAAGAACTGTCTAAAGCAATGTATTTCTAATACTGAAAAGGAGCCAAATGTTGACCATCTGTGAGGTAAGCAAGACTTGGGCTAAGTGAGGCCAAGCAATGCTTTTGTTCTTCAGTATCAAACATTAGAACCATGAACGCTCACAGGTAAAGATGTCATATTTTCCCCATTTGATAGAATTTATAACACTACATGTGTGGTAGTGTATAGGGCCTATTTCTGGCTCTGTGCTTGGAAGTGGTGGTGCTCAGATAACCAAATGTGCCAAAGTGCCAACCAGGATCAGGGAGATAACCTCCCATATCACAAAAGAAAAGTTTCTATTTAAATTTTTTAATTTGAGGCCACATCCACCAGTACTCAGGGATCACTCTTAGCAGGATTTAGGGTGATGCATACCATATAGGGTGGTAGGGATCAAAACTAGGTTGGTCATGTGCCCTACCCCTATGTACTATCTCTGTATCCTCTAGAAAACACAATTTATTGTTTAGATGTTTCCTGACATAAAAATAAGCAAGGAGGCACATAGCGATGACTTGCGCTTACTGGATTGTGTGGAAAGCAGCACAATGCAGAGTAATGTGTGTGGAATGGGAGCATCTCATTCCATTTCTAGCAACTCTGCCAATCCCCATATGTTGCATGCTTTCATTGACCTGGTCTCCAAGTAAATACAGGGTGTTCTTGCTCATAGGGTGACTTTATATACTGGAAACTTTGGCAGGTGGCAGGGTGGGTAGGAACTGGGAGATACATTTTAGTTTTCACATTTTGTTAGAAGGAGAAAATGTTGGGAAGGAGAAGGACTCAGTGTAATTGGGAAAGACAAAAAATATTCTTTTTTTTTTTTTTTTTTTTGGTTTTTGGGTCACATCCGGCAGCGCTCAGGGGTTACTCCAGGCTCTATGCTCAAAAATCACTCCTGACAGGCTCAGGGAATCATACCGGGATTCAAACCACTGACTTTGTGCATGTAAAGCAAACACCTTACCTCCATGCTATCTCTCTCGCCCCAAGACTAAAAATATTCTATAATAATTACTAGCATTTATACAATTCAACTTAATCTTGACTATATGTCTAAATACAAATATTTTAAAATATTTTTACACTTTTTTGTGTGGCATTTTGTTTGTTTGTTTTGTTTTGGGGCCAGACCTGGAAATGCACAGGGCATACATATTAGCTTTGGGCTCAGGAATTAATCCTGGTGGGCTCATATGGGATATCAGGATAAAACAAGGGTACTCTTACTCTATACCCCACATCTGCTTATTTTTTGGAGGAGGGGATCTCCTAGTAGTGCTCATGAGACCTATAGCCATTCCTGGTGCTACTCAGGCCTGACTTGGTCACCTGAATATTCAGCCCTCGGACCCAATAATGCGTGGCATCAAAAGTATATCCAAGGGTGTTCTGGGGATTAAATTTGGGCCATATACATTCAGTTATATGATTCAGCACTTTGAGCTACCTGCTCAGCCCCAAATTATAATATTTTGTTTTTGTTTTGAGGTCACACCCTACAGTGCTCAAAGATTACTCTTGGATCTATACTCAGGGATCACTCCTGGCAGGACTCAGAAGACCTTGTGAAATACGAAATATCAAACTCAAGTTGACTGTGTGCAAGGCAAATGCTCTACCCATTGCACTGCCTCTCCAGTTATATTTTTATTATTTTATTTACATTAGGTATATTTATGTAAATTATATATGATTTATTATGTATGGTTTATATATTATATTGTTTTATAAATATTTATATAAATCCATATGTTTATTTGTTTTTATTTAATTATTAAAATTGTCTTATTATTTTCTTACTATTGAGGAAACATGACTTTAGTGTTCATGCTCTTGGAGTACCAAATTACTGTACATCACCACTTCCCACTGCCAAAACTCTCTAGTAATATCCCTCTGACTTTTCCAGTATTCTACATAGTTCCTCACCGCCACTCCCCACCCCTTGTTTGGTAACTTCAGATCTGTGTGGAATTTAAGGGTTTGTTTTTATTGAACACTTTCTATTCACTTGCTTTCTCTGTATACCACAAAGGAGTGAGATCATCTAGAGTTTGTCTTTCTTCCTAACTTACCCTGACACCTATAAGTCCCATCCAAGCTGTTTCAAAAGACAAGATTTTTTATAACTATTTTCCCCTTGAGGTATGTATACCACAATTTCTTTTTTGGAGGCTTATATTTGGCAGAAACTACTCGAGTGATTGTTCTGGCTGGTGCTTGAGGGACCCTGTTATGCTGGGGATCAAGTGTGGGTCTCTTGCATGCAAAGCATGTACTCAGCCTTTTGAGCTATCTTGTTGGCCCGTATACCACAAATTTCTTATCCACTCATTTATGGGATGGTTGGATTGCTTCCAGATCTTGGCTATTATAAATAGTGCTGCAATGAACCTAGCTGTGTTCATATGCTTTGAATTAAGTTTTTGTGGTCTTGGCATGAATGACAAGGAGTGTAATCACTGGATCATGTGAAATTTCTTTTTTAATTTTTTGAGAAGCACCTATTCTGTTTCTTATAGTAATTGAACTGAATGACATTCTCACCAACTCTGAGAGTGAGAGGATTTCTCACTACATCTCTACCAGTACTGTTTTTTTCTGAACTCTTGTTTTTGTGTTTTTGCTTGTTTTTTGTTTTTTTTTTTTTT
>PVKC010008278.1:0-28333 GCA_004027635.1 Crocidura indochinensis | reverse complement strand
CCCCCCCATTTGTTTCCTTAATTGTATCTGGTGACTGAGTTTGTCTCTTTTATTGTGTTTGAAACTTGCCATGGGATTTCTTCAATGGCTATATTATTTCCTTTTTAATCCCTTGAATTTTTTAAAAATCTACATTCATTTATATTTTTTGGTATTTAATGTTGTTATTAAACACCTGCCAAAGTGAAAAACTGTCTCTAGGGAATTCTCATTTGCCATTAATTTCAAATGTCCTATCCTTTCGGTCACTGAATTGTTCATCTCTGCATTACTCAATCTACTCTTGAAACTTAATTTCAGCCATTATCTATTCAACTCTACTAATTGTTCTGTTTTATGGCTTATATTGCACTGTTAAACATCTAGTTTTACTTTTTATTTTATTGACTTATGTCATTTAAAGTTTCCATCTTGTTAAATACTTGCAAAAGCCACCCCACCATCCCATCAACAGAGTATTAATATCCCACCAACTCTGTTTAATGTTTCCTATATAATTTCCTTTGTGGGGTTTTCTATGGGAAAAAAATCTCTAGATTTGTTTCCTTATTTTCCACATGAGTGAGATCATCTGATTTTTATCTTTTTCTTCTAAATCACTTACCATATTTCACCCAAATTCTTCAGGTTACAGGAAGCTGCACTCTTATGTTTTCTTTTTGTTTTGTTTTGTTTTGTTTTGGGGCCACACCCGTGACACTCAGGAGTTACTCCTGATTATGTGCTCAGAAATCGCTCCTGGCTTGAGGGACCATATGGGGTTCTTGGCGATCCTAAGCTAGCGTGGGCAAGGCAGATGCCTTACAACTTGTGCCACCTCTCTGGCCTCACACTTACATTTTCATATAACATCCTCATTTTTTAAATTAACATGCCATATTTTCATTGCCTAGTCACCTGCTGTTATGAACATCAGTGTTTCCAGACCTTGATATTGTGTATAATGTTGTGAGGGACCTAGGCATGGTAATATACCTGTAGATTAATGCTTCCATGTTTTCAGTATTTACATCCAGGAGAGAGTTGTCTGAATTGTAAGGAATATCTTCTCTTATTTACTTAGAAATCATCACACCAGTTTCCATAATGGATGGAACAGAAAACCAACCAATTGATAGTGAATGAGGGCTTTTCAATTCAGTACATCCCATTATGCTGGGCATTTCAATTCATTTTTATGTATACCATTCTCACACAAGTGAGATGATAGCTCATTATCTTTGGCATTTGTATTTCCTTGATAATTGGTGATGGTGAACATTTTATGTCTATTGATCATTCTTTTGTCTTTTTTTGAGGAGGTATTGAGCTCTACGTTAGTTATTGAAGAGTCATGCCAACTTTGGTGTATAATTAGTTTGGTAAATGCTTTATATATTTTGGAAATTAGTGCTTTGCTTGTGAGTATTTTCTCACATTCCTAGGGTTTCTTTATTTTTGACATAGTTTATTTAGCTGTGAAGTAGATTTTTAAAGTTTCATATGGTCTTAAGTTAATAGATTCAAAACAAAGGAATGGGGAGCATTTATCTAGAATGCCACAGCTAAGTACAACATGGGGAGCAGATCAGCTGAGTCTGACCAAACCCCATTCTCACTTAAATCATCCCAACGAGTAATGTCATAGGAATGAGGAACAGAGACCAACACCCTAGCTTTCAATAGTTGTCCCTAGCCCCTCTTACTATGTGAGGTCATTTTTAATGTGTGAGGTCATTTCCACAGAAAAAGTCACAATGCTAATGATTCTGGATACAACTTCTATTTTTCCTTCCCTAATAGAGAGGTCAGAGGCTCATGGAAGGATTTTCCATATGATACCATCCTTTTCTAAGGAAGAAGCAATATGGTCTCTTTGCTTTCTTAGTTGGTCTGTAGGGGCAGTCAAGTAGTCTTTATGTTCTAGAGTTCTTTCAGTGAGACCTTGCTCTTGGGTAATTGTTTTTTCATCTGAGAAGGAATAAAGTCAGAATCAACCTTTGTTGTACTCTTGTAATGTTACCTACCACTAATTTCCTACTTTGAATTAACTTTAAGAAGTATATACTGGGCCCGGGAGATAGCATGGAGGTAAGGCGTTTGCCTTTCATGCAAAAGGTCATCGGTTTGAATCCCGGCGCCCCATATGGTCCCCCATGCCTGCCAGGAGCAATTTCTGAGCATGGAGCTAGGAGTAATCCCTGAGCACTGCCGGGTGTAAACCCCCCCCAAAAAAAAGAAGTATATACAAACTAAAACGCTCCCACAAATAATTTTGTTTTGAATATTTGCTCTTCAGAAGTTACTTGGGTAGAAATGCCATTTAATTTTTTGAACTTCAGTTCAGCCACAGTTTATTCCCAGCACCATCTTAATTGGGTCTGTGAGAAATTGTCCCTAATGCATCAAGAAGTTTCTCCATTCCATAAGTCTCATTCCAACTTTAAATTGCTTTGGGTATTGGGGAACAATTACAACAACTGTTGCTTACCAAATATTTACTCTTTCACATTTGTGGAATCTAACATTTTTGAGCCTAGTTTTAATTCAGGTTGCTGACATAAATACAAGAAGGAAGTAACTGATTTTTCTAGGTTCTTCTAGTTATTAGTATAAAGGTAAGTCTTGAATAGCAGGTAATTGTAGCCCCTCAATCTGTAATTAAATCAGCTTTCTAATTTGAATTTATAATGTGTACAATGCAATACAGATACTAATTTATTATCACCAAAATGTGGATATTGTTAGTATTAGTATAGTATTTTAAAATCCTGAAAGAAATCTCCCCCATGAAGAATCATTGTTTTTGTATATACGTAAATGTAATATATTTACTTTATAGCTATTTTACAAATTTGAAGACTGCAGATGTAAATTATAAGCAAATAACCTTAAAATGTTTTAGTCTTGAGACTTTTCTGTCATGTTTAACACATTTAATATATTTTGAAGCATATGAGATCATCCTCTATATTTATGTAAATATAACTTTTTAATATAACATCAAGCTTATGATTGCTAAATGAAAGATACTTTTAAAAAGTTAACTTATTTCTACATAAAATAATTTGCCATAATTCAATTTCCTTGTCATCAATACTCAAAATTTAGAAAGTAGTATTGCCTGAGTTAGAAAGTCAATTTCACGAAATAATCAGAAATCATCTATTACGTGTGATCATTTGTTTGGTGTATTTATATAAAGATATAAACAAATAATGTTATGATTCCTATATCTCATATTTATACTATTATAAGGCAATCAGTTTAAATTTCTGGAAGAAATAGTGCAGTAATTTTAGCAAAATAAGCCTGACTTAAGGTGTATTTGAATTAGCGAAAGGATTCCTGAAAGATATAAACTGTAATTAATCCTTGATGCACTATTATTAAAATTGTCTGGAAAAGGAAAACCCAAAAATTTCAGGTCTAGATCCCAATGACCTGACCTAGAATGATATGAATCCATAAGTTCATACCTTGCTGATTTCAGTTATTTTCATGAATAATTGTATAATCAGAGCTCATGTCCCTTATCTAATAAATTCTCTTACCAATTTCTAAGCCCCATTTGGTGAGAATTTTGACTTGTAATAAACGTAGTGTGAACAAGTGTGAATTATTTTTTCATTCTTTTCTATATATTTTAAGTGCCTTTGTGACCTCAGTTTTTTCCTATGAGTTTTTAACTGTCTTGCTTATAATTTATTTGGAAGAGTTATATATACACAACAAATCTATGCAAAAGTATCTATGCTGTATTTGTATCCTGTTACAACTCATACAGAGTACCTATGTAAAATATGGGATTTGTGTATTTCTTCTGTTCATATTACCCAGCATCCAATCTGATAGTGGTTCTGAAAAACATGAGTATTATTGAGGCAGTCATCAGTTGTTTCTTCTTTCACCAAAAATATCTGAAGTCCTATGTCACATGAACCATGTTGTATGATGTTAATTTAGGGGATACCAAAGAAACAAAGTAAAAGTTATTAGCTTATGTATGGTCTGTGCACTCTTAATGGTGGGCAAACTACCACAGTAAAAGAAGTTTCATTTCATGCCTCATTTTAGAGGCTTTTTTTTTTTTTTTGCCGGAACATCATTCCTGGTCATGTTCAGGGATTAGTCCTGGATCTGAGCTCAGCTGAAGGGGTCACATCAGATGCCAGAATTCAAATCTGTCCACCTCATGCAAGACAAATGTCCTACCCACTGTGCTATTGTTCTAGTCCCTGTCATAGTTTTTATATACCTGCTCTCTGTGCCTTTTCCTATATCTAAATGAATTGTGGTATTTATGATTACAAGTATTTAACATATTTATTCTTACTTTTATTCTTACAAAGGAAGACACCTTTACTAATAATCTAAAACCACTGTAACAGGGGCTGGAGGATAGCACACTGGTAGGGTATTTGTCTTGTGTGCATCCGATTCAGAACAGATGGTGTTTTGAATCCCAGCATCCCATATAATATCCCCGTGCCTGTCAGGAGTGATTTCTGATTAACCCCTGAGCGCCACCTGGTGAGACCCCAAATCTAAAAATAAAATAAGAAACCACTGTAATAGTCTGATACAAATGGACTTGCCTCAAAAAACATCTTTTAGCGTTTTAAAGTGTATTTTAAAACTTGCTATGAATAAAAAAGCTTTCTTTAAAATACAGAAAAGCTTGTTGTCATTATTTTTCAGGTTGGTATACCAATCCATATAAGATACAAAAAAACTTTTAAATTAAAAACTTCTGATAAGTTCTCAAGTCAGTATAGATCAAAACCTTGCTATGCAAGGCCTTTCAAAATCATGTCACCTGAACAGTTAGAAAAAAATATAAATCTCTGAAGACATCCTGAACACTGAAATAGATCTAAAAGTTATGAATATACCCAGATGATTATCATGTATTTGAAAATTAGTAAAGCAGTGCATTAGACTTAATCTAAACCTCAAGCTCCAATTTATTATTTAATTCCTAGTTAATTTTGGAAGTTATATTATTTATGTCTGTTAAGTATTGAATTAAAATGTGTAATTATTATAGTTGTAAAGTTAATGGTACATATCACATATATTTAATATTTAAACTTCTCTATATGTTTTCTTAGGTGAATTAAGTGACTAAATTATGAAGATACACTGAAGCTATGAAAAAAAGATGAAAAACTATGCTCTATTCTCCAAAGACTGCAATATTCACACGGAGTTGATATATTCAATACTGTTGTCATAAAAAAATCACAGGAGATACTCATAGGCTGAATATGAGATTAATAACTATATTTAAAGAGATGCTAAATTCTCACTGCATGCCTTCGTTTATTATTAGATACCTGTAAAATGGATAATTCAGTATTATATTTATTATCTGGCATAGAAAAATATGAATCCAAAATGAAAATTGCTTGTGAAAACTTTTCAATTTTTATTAATTATCAAATCAAAATTTCAGTTCATATTGAAGAGACTTTCTAATTTCACTGATTAATTTCTGGAGAAAATGATAAATTCAGGTTTATAAATATTAATTAAAATTTTAGAAACCCTAATAATCCAAAAACAAGTTCCCAACATCAAGAAATGTTTTGTTTATGCATGTCTGTTCATTGTAATAGATCTACATATATTACTAATGGGCATCAATACTACTGTTTCCCCATATTCATTGTGTATTATTTATATACAACACTGAAGAAAACTGGATGCCAGGAATTCAAGCAAACACATAATCCAATGCATTCTTAAAATTATCTATTCAGTTAATATTTATATTTTTTTCTTGGCAGTGAAAATATTTTGTGTTGGATCTTCCTTCAAGAATCTGAAAGCAAAGAATATGGATAAGATAAATCAGACTTTTGTGCTGGAATTTATTCTTTTGGGACTTTCAGGATATCCAATGATGGAGATTATTTATTTTGTTTTGATTCTAGTTATGTACCTAGTGATTCTAATTGGCAACGGTGTTCTGATCATAGCAAGTATCTTTGATTCCCGTCTCCACACTCCCATGTATTTCTTCCTGGGAAACCTTTCCTTTCTGGATATCTGCTATACATCCTCCTCTGTTCCCTCCACCTTAGTGAGTCTAATATCAAAGAAGAGAAACATTTCCTTCTCTGCATGTGCAATACAGATGTTCCTTGGGTTTGCAATGGGGTCAACAGAGTGTTTGCTCCTGGGTGTAATGGCTTTTGATCGCTATGTTGCCATCTGTAATCCTCTGAGATACCCCATCATTATGAGCAAGCTGGTTTATGTACTGATGGCCTCTGTGTCATGGCTCTCTGGTGGAGTCAATTCAGTTGTGCAAACATCTCTTGCGATGCAATTGCCATTCTGTGGGAAGAATATTATCAATCATTTTACATGTGAAATATTAGCAGTCCTCAATCTTGCTTGTGCTGACATATCCATCAATGTTATCACCATGGTGATATCAAACATGGTATTTCTGGTTCTTCCACTGGCAGTCATCTTTTTCTCCTATATGTTTATCCTCTACACCATTTTGAGAATGAACTCAGCTTCCGGGAGACATAAGGCCTTTTCAACCTGCTCAGCACATCTGACTGTAGTAATCATATTTTATGGCACAATATTCTTCATGTATGCCAAACCCAAGTCTCAAGAACATGGAGGAGATAAATGGCAGACTACTGACAAGCTTATTTCTCTTTTTTATGGTGTAGTAACACCCATGCTAAATCCCATAATTTATAGTTTGAGAAATAAGGATGTAAAAGCTGCTGTAAAAAATCTACTGAACAACAAAACATTTAAATAATTATTTCCTGTTTAGAAAAAATATCTCTGTGAGAAATAGGCATATTGTTGGACATAGCATTGAATAGCTTTCTTTGGATAAATCATGGATGAGATTATATTTTTTTATTCCCTCTACCAACTTGTTCATTTACAGTTATTCAGAACTATAGTTTGCTATAAACTTAGCTTCTCATTTGTCCTAATGTAGATCTCATAATAAAATTCATTGGAACCTCATTCCTGGTCATTATTTAAAATTAACTTTTCCAATGTACTATGTGAAAATATTATAGAAAATACTCATAGTTTGGTAAATAATGACTCAAAAGCACAAAAATTGAATACCACAACTGCCTGACGATTAATAGGCTATTCTGTGAAACCATCATTATCCTAATTATAATACAGAAATAAATATAAAAATCAATATACAGGACTCAGTATAATTCCACTTTTAATAAGTTGATTAGAGTACCTAAGATATCACCAACATCTTAGCTAGCTTTCTTTATTTTCCTCCCCAGTATTCCTCTTATAAATGTTTTCTAAGGTTTCCTTAAACCAGATCTCCTTCTTAGAGAACTTATTCTTTGCAAGTCACTTCCTTTGGGTTAACATGGGTTTTTAAAATTTTAATTCACTGTGTAGGTAATAAGATTTTGATAGTACTTTAATGTATGGTATTTTGTTGTTTTTGTTGTACTGGGTCATACCCATTAGCATTCATGAGTTATTTCTGGCTCTGTGCTCAGAAATTGCTCTTGGCAGACTCAGCCGATTCTATGGGATGTGGAAGATCAAATCCAGGTCAGCTATGTGCAAGGCAAATACCCTACCCACTGTGCAGTGGCTCCAAGCCAAGTATATTGTATTGATCTACAAAATTACTGCTTACTACCATCACTGGATGTCTATGACCTTCCACCACTAGCCTTATGTCAACTCTAGTCTATTCTTCATCTATGACCCAGTTTTGTTTATTGACAGTTTTAGTGTTGGTACATATATATCTTACTTTACCATAAACCAAAGTGACCAAGACACTCCACCGATGCACTTGTGCAACTTCCAACCCATGATATTCTTCATTTTCTTCACCCCCCAAAAAACTATAATCTATACTAGTCTGCTGGGCTTACTCAGTATCAATTAGTATTGTCCATACTACTGATTTGTTTCTCTATACCAAAGTTGAGTGAGGTTATATGACATGTGTATTTTTAAATCTGATTTATTTTGCTCAACATAATACTCTCTAGTTTTTTTTTCAAGCTGACACAAACTGCATAATTTTCTATTTTAAATAATTACTTTATTAAGTTAAGCACTGTGGTCACAAAATTATTCATGATTGAGTTTCAGTAATACAATGTACACCATCCCTCACCAATGCACATTTCCTGTCATCCGTGTCCAAGGTTTCCTTCCCTTCCTCTGTCTGCCACTGGGCAGAAATTTTACTTATTTCTCCTTTTTGACTCTTGTGGTTTACATTATTGTTAATAATGGGATACCATATATATAACTTTATCCCTTCTGCACTCTGTTTTAGTCAGAGTGATCTGTTTCAACTATTATTGTCACAGTGGTCTTTTCTCTAACATAAATGCACTCCTTGCTTTTTATCACAAGCTTTTGACCATGGAAATCCTAACTCTATTGTCTGTGAATATAGTAGCATAATATCTTTTTTATTTTTAGATTCTTCAACTAAGTGAGATTATTCTGTGTCAAATCCTCTCCTTCTGACTCATTTCACTCAACATAATTCTCTCTCCATCCATTTCTTTACTTCATTTTTCCTAACAGCTACATGTTAGTCCTTTGTGTAAATGCACCACAGTTTCTTTAGCCACTCATATGTTCTTGGGATGTTTCCAGGTTCTAGCTGTTTGTTATAAATGGTGCTGTGATTAAAATAGGAATACAGAGGGCTTTTCTGCATGGTGTTTTTAGGTTCCTAAAGTATATGGCAGTGGATGGTGTCTTTAGGTTCCTAAAGTATATGGCAGATAGATCATATAGTAGCTCTGTTCTTGGGAACTTGGGATGTTTCCAGGTTCTAGCTGTTTGTTATAAATGGTGCTGTGATTAAAATAGAAATACAGAGGGCTTTTCTGCATGGTGTTTTTAGGTTCCTAAAGTATATGGCAGATGGATCTTATAGTAGCTCTATTTCTAGTTTACTTTTGAATATCCATATAGTTTTCCAAAAAAGACTGGACCAGACAACACTCCCAACAGAAGTGAAGGAGAGTCCCTTTCTCCCAGCATCTGTGCCAGCACTGTTTTTTTCTTTTTGTTGTTGTTGTTCTTTTGATGTGTTTCAGTCTTTGTGGTAAGAAATATCTCACTGTTGACAAACTGCATGTTTTAATTTTTTTTGTGGTTACCAAATATTTTATTATTTGCTTATATATAATAGCTTTTTGGCCAGTAGAATCAAATAACTGAAAACATCTCGAAATTCAGACCCTCAAGTGTTCTGCTCATGTTTTCTCACTGTAATTTATGGATTCTGACCTAATCTTGCGGATATTGATATATTTTAATTCAACTGTTGTGGACAGTATGAGAACCTGATCCAATTTCTGTTTATTTTTAAGTGATTTTCTATTTTTCGCATTAGTACTTGTTAAAAAGGCTTTCATTGCTCACTTTATGCGCCCTTTGTCATAGATTAAGAATCCATATTATTTAATGTTTGTCACTAGTTTATTAATTCTAATCCATTGTTGACTCAGATGTGACCTAAGAGATCTGGTCTCTAAAACCTGTTGTGGCATGGTCCCTTCAAAATTAGAGTGTTGTTATGGCAGAAGACAAACATATACACATATATAAATTTAACTTCCTGTTCTCTCTCCTCTGTTAGCATTGCTTTTAATTTTTTTCAGAAAATAAAAGTTAGAGTTGAATATACTTTAATTTTGTTCTACATTACAGAGTGAAAAATCAGAATCAGAATTTTATAGTTGGGCTTACATGGAAATAAAATATATACATATATAATATATGTAATAAATATATAATTACTATTTGTATATTATTTGATAATATAATCATATCATAAATAATATATTATATTAAAATAAAATATTTCATTAGTAAAACACTTCAATATACCTTTAATATAAACAGTGTTCATGCTAATAAATATCAACAAGTAACATATTTAATAAATTTCCCTCTCTGGAAAATAAGATCTTAAAAAGAAATTAGGTATATTATTTTCTATTGATTAACTATTTTAATTACAAAACCTTAGAAAGTGTAAAATTTTTCATCATAATCTAGCTTCTTTCTCCAGACTATCTACTCTGGACACATACCTTCAATAGCTTCATTTTATCACTCTATCTACATGTCTACCGTCTCTTATCTATTGAGTTACATGTAGAACACTATAGTCACCTGAACCACTACATGAATGGTCAGGAGAAAGAGCATCCAGAGAGAGAGAGAGTGGGGGAGGAACATCATTGCCATTTATTTCTGCACATTAAAGTCTGCCCAGGTAGGGGTGAAGAGAAGAGAGAGAAACAGAGAGACAGACATAGAGAAACATAGAGATAAAGAGAGAGACAGAGAGAAACAGAGAGAAAGAAAGATAGTATCTTGCCAATGCTTTATCTTAGGCCAAGGGTCAGGCATAGGTCTCTGGTTCACCACAGGCCAGCAGGCTCTGCGCTGGTCTTTACCACTGGACCCCCAATAACTCAATATCATGTTGCGCTTTGCCTACATTTTCCTCTAAATATGTAATGTTTTTGTTTCTGATATCAAGGTTTTAATCCATATGTATTGGACCTTTTTGCATGATGTTAGATAGAGATCTAAGTTTATTTGTTTTCCATGTGGCTGACCAGTTGTCCCAATACTACTTGTTAAAAGAGGCTTTTCTTTGCTCCATTTTGTTTATCAAAATTTTAATTGATATGTCTGAGAGTTATTCTTTAAATACTCAATTCTATTCTAAGTTTATTTGATCTGAGGGCCTGTCTTTGTTCCAATATTGTGCTGTTTTAATAACTATTGCTTTATAGTACAATTTAAAGTTGGGGAAAGTGATGCCACCCATCTACTTTTTCCTAAGGGTTTCTTTAGCTACTTGTGGACATTCACTGTTTCAAATGAATTTGCTTGATCTGCTTATTTGAAGTGGTTCAGTTCCTAGCTTTGTCTGGATTTTTTAAATCAGTAGTTTATAATTGCTTTAAATCAGACTTTTCTTATCAAAAGCATGATTTTTAGGTACATATCCCATAATGAGACAGTGTTTTTTATTCATATTATTGCATTGTTTTAAAATTTTCTCACTTCAGGTCCACAAGAGTTACTTCCTCAGATAGATAAGAGGTTAGAGGTCCTCAAATTTACTTTATCTTTTTTTTTTTTTTTTTTTTGGTTTTTGGGCCACACCCAGTGACGCTCAGGGGTTACTCCTGGCTATTCGCTCAGAAGTCGCTCCTGGCAGGCACGGGGGACCATATGGGGAACCAGGGGATCGAACTGTGGTCCGTCCTAGGTTAGCACAGGCACCTTATCTCCAGCGCCACCCAAATTTACTTTTTCATTTTTTTTGAATTAACAAGGAATTTTATGATAGACATAGAGTTGTAATACTTTGATTACTCCTTTTTAAGTATTTTTAACTTCATATACTATCCCATAGCATATTACTCCATTTAGACATCCTTTACAGTGATATAACATGTATCTCCTCAGATAATTTTGTTTTTATTATTCTAGCCCCTATCTGTGATCAGTTAAATTTTATCCCATATCATTTTTGTCACCTGTTTGATGAGTAAGAAAGTCTTTCATAAATCTATAAAAATGCTACGTGCCATTGTAATATTTTATCACATCTACTCAGTCAAATCATCTATAACTAGGGCAATGTCATGAGATATTTCTTAACATAATATCCTTGCCATGATCTCAAATGGCAATATTTTCTTTTAAAAGATTATAACATTCCAGTGTATTTTTTGCATGTCTCATTAAAAACAACTATGTTGTTACTGGTCTCATCAAATCCAACTTTTATATATTGAATATATAATTTCACTTATTCTTAGAAATTTCTTTGATTACTATTTATCTGTCTTTCCTTCTAAAAAGACTATTGATGCATCCTATATAAAATTAATTTATTTATAAATTTATGAAAGCATTCTTTGAAACTATAAAATAATGATTTTAATATATTAAAAACTTTAATACCTCAATATAAAGAGAAAAGTGTACAATTTAATATACATTTAAATGTACAATTCACAGTACATTTAAGAAGTACTGTGATCACTTACATTAAATCTTTGTTTTATTTTTCATTCATAGTATCTAGACCATTTTCAATCTGAGTATTTTACTCTGATACTTTTTTAATAAGTGATTTATACTTTTAATTAATATACAATTAACATATATGAATGGTAACATAATTAATATTAACACATTTGATAAATATATTTCATAATCCTTTTGGAACCTTGCCATTATTTTCAAAATTTCCAAATATAGTAACTATAGTTTCACCTTATAATTTAGCTTTAACTCAGTCACAATTTATCCAAAATAACAATTTTAATTGGATATATTGGGGACTCTTTAATGCTCTAGAAATTTTTCTTCATTCCATAGATCTCGATTCTAGCTTTAAATTGCTTTGAGAATTGGGGAACAATTATAACTGTTGCATAACAAATACTTAATCTTCCACATCCATGATATCTGACAGAGTATTTTGAACCTTACCTTAATTCAGAATTCTGGCACCAATTCTGAGAAGAAAGTTACTTGTTCTTCTAGAAGTTAGAAAGGCGTAAGTTTGAAAACTGTGAAACTTTTAGTATTCATTTATATTAAAGGTACTATCAAATATGAAATTAAATGCCAACTACCTGAGATAATATAGTTATTAATTTATTCTTACTAAAGAGGACTAATAAATGTTATGATTTTTACTTGTATAATGACTGTTCATTACAAAAAAAAACTATTTCCAAATGCTGAGATTTTCTCTAAACAAATATGAAAAAAAAAGTTAGTTTTTAATGCTACTACTTTACAAATGAGAAAACAGACTGGAAGAAAGGAAAAACCTGGAAGAAAATTTTCGAAATTCAAATATAGAACATTGTTTCCAGTCTTAAGCATTATTTTTGTTGCTTACTTGCTTGGGGGCTATAATATCTTGGCTCCTGGCTCTATGCAGGGATCTATCCTAGTGGGGTTTGAGGGAGCTTATGCAGTACTAGGGATATAATTGGAATCAGCTCTGTGTAAGGCAAAAATGCCTTACTTGGTGTACTATCTCTCAACACTTCCACATCCTTACTAATATTCTTTATGCTAAATTCAAATATAATCATTCAAGTGCATTTTAAGTAATTTTATGCATTTTATTTTTATAAACCAATGCATTCTTTACGTAAAATATGTTGATCATACTAATCGAAAGTTACCAAAGTCAGTTGTAAATCAAAATACTGGAAACTCTGAAAGTTTTTTGAAAATACTTCTCAAGTGACACACAGGGAAATTGCTTGAGTCTCCAAAGTAAATCTTTATTAGCTAGTTGGATGCAGTTACAATGTTAGAGTTTAGGTATGAAGAAGGGAACAAGACATAAAATTTTCCTTCCAAATCTCCCATTAACTAAATCAAAGTAACCATTTAAAGTCTGGGCAAACAAAAGCAGAAGAACCAAAAACAAAACAACAGAACAGGTGTGTTTGAATTGAGGGGTACTTTTGGATTAGGTGCCAGAAATGATTTTAAGTAATATAATACAAATCGACCATTGCATTCCTCTGCAAGGAAAACCAAATTGCTCTCCTATTATGGACCCCTGGAGTGATGAATTTAGAATATGTCAATGTTTCCTTGAAAAATCTGTGTTAATCTTCTTTGATTTTGCCCGTGGGATCTTAAGATCTCTCATGTCTCCTTATCTAATACCTCCCTCCATTAGTTCCACTAACCCACTAGCCAGTCTATTAACAGAAGTTAAACTAAAACTTTGCTACTTAGGAGGTTAGTGCAAACAGGATGGTTTGGCTTATGCTGGGAACATATTATAAATGCAAGATACCACTTCAGCACCTACTAAAGGACAGTCTCCATTTTAACATGTATTTAATCTTTTAAATTAAAGACTAAAATAATTGATTATTCATTATCTGGAAGAGCAAAAATTCTGAATATTTGGTGGACAAATATTCTATAATAACTTTAGATGATAAAGGTCAACAGATCTAAACTTCTTTGACTGTTATGAGCTTCATGATTTTATAGCTAGCCAAATTATGTTTTTATATTAAAATAATAAAGATATGAAATTATTTTAATAATAATTACTTTATTTAAGTACCTTGTTACTAAAGTGTTCATGGTTGAGTTTCAGTCAATGCACACCACCCTTTACCAGTGCACATTTCCCTCCACCAACATCCCCAGTGTCCCTATTACCCTACCTCTGTCTTCTTCCTGGCAGATATTCTACTTCTCTCTCTCCTTCTCTCTCTCTCTCTTCTTTTTAATTTCTCTTTGACACTATAGTTAATGAAGAGGTATTATGTATATCATATTATTTCCTTTCATCACCCACTTTTTGTATAGAGTGATCAGTTCCAACTATCATTGTCATAATAGACCATTCTTTACCCTAACTGCAATCTTGGCTCTTTGTTGCAACCTTCCTGGTCCTCAACTCTATTGTCTCTATATCTTATTACCACACTATCTTCTATTTTTCTTACATTCCCACAAATGAGCATGTGTATTCTGTGTTTATCCCTCTCCCTCTGACTCATTTTACTCAGCATAAGAATTTCCATATGCACCCATGTATTAGTAAATTCCAAGACTTTATTTTCACTAATGGTTGCATAGTATGTATTACATTGTGTAGACGTACCACAGTTTCTTTGGTGACTCCATGGTTCTTGGACACTTGAGTTGTTTCCAGATTCTGGCTATTTTACATATTTCTGTGACCTTTTCTGCATGGTGTTTTTGGGTTTCCAGTGTATATCCCTAGGAGTGGTATTGTTGGATCAAATGGAAGCTTAATTTCCAGTTTGAGCAGTGTTTGTTTTCCAAAAAGGCTGACAGCCTACATTTTCACTAGAAGTGAGAGAAAGACCCTTTATCCCTGTATCCATACTATCATTAGTGTTTATGTGATGTGAGCCAGTCTTGTGGTGTAAGAAGGTATCTCATTGCTGTGATTTGCATCACCCTGATGTAAATGTAGAACATTTTTTCAAGTGCCTTTTGCCCATCTGTTTTTCTTCTTTGAGGAAAATCTGTTCATTTCTTCTCTGCATTTTCAGATGGGATTAGATGTTTTCCCTTGCTAAATTCTATAAATTTCTTGCATATCTTAGATATTAACTCCTTATCTCAAAGGAAATGGTGACTAAGATACAAATCTACCAGCAGAATGAAGAAATTATTCACCCAATATTCATCAGGTAAATCAATTTTTAAATAAAGGACAGCTACCACATATGCATACAATTTTATGAAAGCATTATATCATCTCCTCGAGTTTACTTAAATTCTGATGATTATTTCTAAAACCAGAAAATAAAAACAATAAAAAGTGTCACTTGCTTTTCATAAAGATTCTTTATAACAGACCTGCAGAACTGGTCTTCTAATAGGAAATGACAATATAATAAGAGTGAGTTTTGTCTGTGAAATAATCATCTTCCTTTAAAAAGACACTAAATTATGTAATAAATGATTCAGCTTAATAAGAATGAATATCTTTAATACAAAATGTAACTAAAGGGAAAAGTGTTCATAATGCCACTCAGGAAAATGTGTATAAAAATAAAACTTGTTTTTAAATGTTTTAAATTTGGGGGGATTAGGCATACCCAGGAGTGCTTAGAGGTTACTTCTGGCTCTGTTCTCAGAAATCACTTCCTGGTAGGCTTGGAGGACAATTTGAAATGCCAGGGATTAAATCCAGGTCTGTCCTGGGTTGGCAGCATGCAAGACAAGCCCCTCACCACTGTGCTATCACTCCTGCCCCATATTTTAAATTTCTGTTAAATATAAAATAAAAATTCTGGTACTTTTTTTTTTTTTTTGGTTTTTGGGTCACACCCGGCAGTGCTCAGGGGTTACTCCTGGCTCCATGCTCAGAAATTGCTCCTGGCAGGCACGGGGGACCATATGGGGCACCGGGATTCGAACCGATGACCTTTTGCATGAAAGGCGAGCGCCTTACCTCCATGCTATCTCCCGGCCTAGTATTATTGTTTTCTTTTCTTTTTTTTTTTTTTGGTACTGGTACTTTTTTTGAATTGTCTTTTTATCTTGCTACCACTTGGCCTTCCTAAATCAAGAAATCATATTTTTCTCTGTATATGAAACTCTAGTATTTTTAAATAATACATCTTAAATTGCTTTCAAAGTTGTTTTCTGGACTTGTTTATGATACTGGTAAGGATAATTATATCATTGTATTCTAGGCACAAACATGGTTGAAGATAACAGATTATAGAAGCAGACTACAAAACTTAAAATAAAGCATACTGTTTCACTGGAGAGTATTATATTCAAGGTATTTATTACATTTGTTATTCTTTATTACAATTTTTATTGCTTGGCAGTGAAATTGTTTTAGTATAGGGATCCTTTTTGTACCCTGAGAACTAGAATATGGATAGAATAAACAAGACGATCGTGGAAGAATTCATTCTTCTAGGACTCTCTGGTTACCCAAAAATGGAGATAATTTTCTTTGTTGTTATTTTAATTATGTACCTAGTGATTCTAATTGGCAATGGTGTTCTGATCATAGTAAGTGTCTTCGATTCCCACCTCCACACTCCCATGTATTTTTTCCTGGGAAACCTTTCCTTTCTGGATATCTGCTATACATCTTCTTCTGTTCCCTCAACCTTAGTAAGCTTAATCTCAAAGAAAAGAAATATGTCCTTCTCTGCATGTGCAATACAGATGTTCCTTGGACTTGCAATGGGGTCAACAGAATGCTTTCTCCTTGGCATGATGGCTTTTGATCGCTATGTTGCCATCTGTAATCCTCTGAGATACCCCATCATTATGAGCAAGCTGGTTTATGTACTGATGGCTTCTGTGTCATGGCTATCTGGTGGAATCAGTTCAGTTGTGCAAACATCTCTTGCCATGCAATTGCCATTCTGTGGGAAGAATATTATTAATCATTTTATATGTGAAATATTAGCAGTCCTCAATCTTGCTTGTGCTGACATATCCATCAATGCTATCATCATGATAATATCAAACATGATATTTCTAGTTCTTCCACTGACAGTCATCTTTTTCTCCTATATGTTTATCCTCTATACTATTTTGAGAATGAACTCAGCCACTGGGAGACGCAAGGCCTTTTCTACCTGCTCAGCACATCTGACTGTAGTAATAATATTTTATGGCACCATACTCTTCATGTATGCCAAACCCAAGTCTCAAGACCGACCTGGAAAAGACAGTTTGCAAGCTAGGGAAGGACTCATTTCTGTTTTTTATGGGGTACTAACCCCCATGCTAAATCCTATAATTTATAGCTTAAGAAATAAGGATGTAAAAGCTGCCGTGAAATATTTGTTGGCTCAGAAATCTGTTAAGACCTAAGGGTAAGGTGAGTCTTAGTCATGTCAAGAATAGAAGTGGCATCATGGGTGAATTAAGGAGGATATTTTGAGGGGAAAGAAAAATTATATATTTTTAATCTTTTATTATATTAATTCAGCTTAATTGCCATATGCTGAGGAGAGTAGCATGCTATATATATTAAAATTATTAATGATTCAGCTCCAAATCTTAGAAGAAAACTAAATTCATTTTTTTTATTTTATCCCAGGGAATATTTGAAATGAGTCTTTATGATGTGTAGTTTTTTGATACAATGTCAGAATCACACCGAGAAGCTCATTTACATCAGATTGAGGGTTTGGAATAGAGAGGAAAAAGTAATGATTCTGCTCCATCATAAGCTATCTACTTAAATTGATCTTGGAGAACTTTTATTTCTTTTTTAAATTATAGTCTCCGTATTGATGAAAAAGAGGACACAACTGCTTTTGGTGTTATAAAGATTCAGTAAATGACACAAAGCATTCAGCACAGTCCCAAGTTCATGGCTATTTATTTTAAAGAGGTAGTTGACCTTGACTTTACCTACTAATGTAGAGTTTAGGATTTAAATGAAGACTACAGATAAAGAATAAAGATAATATCTAGTATCTCTCTCTCTCTCTTTTTTTTTTTAATTATCATGAGGGGCCAGAGTGGTGGCTCAAGCTTTATGGCGTCTATCTTGCCTGCGCTAGTGAAGGACTGTGTCTGTTCAATCCCCCAGCATCCCATATGGTTCCCAAAACCAGGAGCGATTTCTGAGCACATAGCCAGGAGTAACCTCTGAATGTCACTGGGTGTGGCCCCGAAACAACAAAAAAAAATGATCATGATTAGGTGTTGACCCCTTAATTCTTCCTTTTAATGCTTAGCAGTACTTCTAATTGCCTACTCTACTCTCAGATCTATATGAAGAAAATAACAAATAAGGGGAAAATTGAACTGAGTGACACTTTCATCTTAAGAAGTACAGTGAGTGGTGAAACATTTCACTACTACTACTGTGGAAGAAAAGGAAGACTGTTCAAATATGAGGTAGTGAGTCTTGAAGTTTGAGTAATAACTGACTCTGGCTACATGAAGTTTTTCTCCTTAAACTATATTCTAACAGTGGTATAACCTAGAAGAGGAGGCCAAATATCACTGGGTTAGTAACACCAGACTGTTTTAAATTTGTCTCTGATGTTTTTCAGGTTTTTAGCAAGGAAAAGATTAGTTCATTAAGAAAAAGAAAAAATATTCAATACTCCATTGAGTAAAAACACTTCAGTAACATTGTGATTTCCTTTTCTTTTCTGTAGACTTTTTTTTTCCTGCTGAGCACAGCATCCCATTTACTCACATCACCAGCCATTGTGGCAGTTGGTTTTCCTGTTTATTTTTCCCCTAATTGTTTTAGACTTTATGGTATAATATCTTTTCTAAACTGAAAGCTGTGTTCTTAGTATATCCTGATTTTGACCTAATGAACTAGTAAGTAAAATCTTGCTGCCTGTCTCTGTTCCTGTAGATTGGAATGTTGTGATGCTAGTTGTGTTGCAACAAACCTTGAGCTGGTGGTCCTTTTGGTTCTATGTTTGTTTGTTTTGTTTTGTTTTGGGGCCACACCTGTTGACGTCCCGGAATTACTCTTGGCTATTAGCACAGAAATTGCTCCTGGGTAGCAGGGACCATATGGGATGTAGGATCGAACCAGGTTCGTCTTGGATCAGCTGCGTGCCAGGCAAACGCAGTACAGCTGTGCTATCGCTCTGGCCCCATTTTGGTTCTGCTTTTGATTGCTTTGATTGCTGTGCCCCAAACCCTGTGTATTAGGATTTTTGGCTTCTGCTGATCCTTACTAGGACAAGGCTGATTAAGACTTATTTATTTTCAAGCTCTGCCCTGTATTACACGTCTCTATACAAGGCAGGTGTCTACATCCTAACCTTAATTGTTTTTTTCCTAATGAAATAGATGTTCGCTTTATATGCATTTTTACATCATATTGAATGTTTCATTTACAAAAATCTATTGAAAATCTTTCTTTTGAACCAAAGAGACCATTCAATGGGTTAAATGCATACTTTTGCATTGTAAGAAGTCTTGATTTGACTCAGGACTGCATGATCCCACAAAGAATGCTGGGAGTGACGCCCAAGTACCGAATTGGGAATAGACCCTGAGCATTGCCAAATAAAATATTTTCTATTAGTACATAAAATATGATATCTTGGGTACAGTGCAATAGTATACTGGGTAGGATACTTGTACTTGCCTTACATGCAGCCATGGATTTGATCTCTGATATCCCATATGATCCCTCGAGTACCTGCAGTGTGGAGTGATAGGTAATCCCTGAGCATCATTAGACGTGCCCCTCTAAGAAGACCCCAAAATTATAAATGAACTTATTACTAGTTCAGGCAACTTATGAATATGTTGTTCAGAAAATTAAGTTGTAAAACTAATCATGTCTTCTCAGAAAGTTGAAAAATCACCAAAAGATTAACACATTGATTTGTTATAAATAATGAATTAATTTATTTAGATTCCATATTTTCCAATATTGTCTTGTTTTGGATTTTGTTTCCTATTTTGGGGAAGGTCACATTCAGAAGTGCTTAGACCTTACTGTTAACCCTGCATTCAGGGATAACTACTGGTGCAGCTCAGGAGATTGCCAGAGATTAATAATGAGGTGCCAGGTATTGAGCACAGTCCATCTACATGCAAAGCAAGTGCTTCTTTTAGCCTGATTTACAATACTATTAATTATGCACATAATTTTAACCCCACTTCCATCACAAGCGAACCCACTTCCTTCCTTCAAGGATTTTAAATTATGGGAAAGCATATAGAATTAAAATTGTCAATGTTGTTACCCACACATGACTGTCATTAACAATTAAATTATTTACAGTTCTGATGTTAACTTGTAAAATTGATTATGTTTAATGTTAATTGTATGGATGCACTATTTATACTTGATGTTTCTGTCTTGAAAGTTATAATATATAATTTTTAAGTATTATATAGTATGTTCAAGAAGATTAAATTACTAGAGTATGTGATGTAATTTTTTCTCTTGCTATGTTATATTCTCCCAAACCATGTAATTGGTTATCATGACACACTTTTTTCTACAAACATTTGTAGTTTTTATCTGTATATGATATATATATATTATGTGTGTGCACATAATAATTTTTAATTTTTGGAAAATTTCAAATAACAAAAATTTAGTAATGAAATCTTACCTACTAATTATTTATCCCAAATAATTTCCAGCTGTTTCATCCCTATGTGTAATTATATTATTTCTCCAAAATTTAAAGCAAATACCATATGTATGTGTGAATATTTTTATTTTGAAATAAAATATTTGTAGAAAATTTGCAAGATTAATAAAATATTTTAAGTCTCTTCCATAAATTATCTAATACAGTCATACCAGAATTGCTATATTATTTGTCCCCCCTTTATAAGACTATATAGAAAAATATTTTGAGATAATGGTAAAGATATTCTTTTTCATTGCCCCAAAGGTCTCTGTCATTTCTAAAATCACTCCAAAAGGCATTGTTTTTATGTAATAAAGAAAACAGTTAGCAACATGGAGCAATAATGCTACTTGATAAGCCTCTTTTTTGGGCCACACCCAAAAAAGGACTTAAATATTCATAGGACTTAAATATTCCTGGCTCTGTACTCTGCATCACTGCTGGAAGGGTTCAGAGTACCAAATGTGTAAAACATTATTTATGTATTATTTGTTTATTATTTACTTGTAGGAAGAGACTCATTAAAGCGACTAACATTGTAAATGAGTATTATGCTTTTCCCAATGATAACATCTTATGGTGTATTAAGTATTAAAATCATGAAACTTACATTAATCAATACTTTTAGTGGCTCTATGGTAAATTTTCACCATTGTTCCATGGGTGTGTATGTGTATGTTTATCCTATTCAGTTTTATATTTTATATTAATTCTTATTAATTTAATATCACAATGGAAAATATATGCCTATCCTACATATAACCAGAGTCCAATAATTTATAAAAAATATTATGGAACTATAAAAGATCATTAAAGAGTATTTATAACCTTTATATAACAGAAATGGAGTTATCTTGAATATATGAACAAATTCTTAGACATTTATAGACAGAATTGTAAAAAAGGTAAAACCTAGACAAATCAATCATAGATAAGTAAATTGAATGAGAAATTTTTACCACGATTTTAACAAAGAATTAATACCAATTCTTCTTATGCCCTACCACAAAATTAGAAAGGGAAAAATTCTAATCACATTTTATAAGGCCAACATTGTCTTGATTACAAATCAGATAAGGACAGCAAAAAAGCACAGTTAAACACTAATTTCTACAGATAATGATACAAAATTCCCTAGTGATAATAATAAAATAATAACTAATAAAATTCAACAATACATCCAATGAATCCTACAACATGATTAATTTTAGGGAGGCATAATAGTTCAACATATAAAAACCAATTAACTTGGTGTACCATAATAGCAAACGAAAAAAACACAAACCATATGAATTTTCTATAGAGAAAATAGTCTTTAGAAAAATCAGCATTAATTTATTATTAAAAACACTCAAAAATAGACATAGATGAAAAATTTCTAAATGTAGTCATACAAAATGAAAAGCCCATATTATTTTAGTGGTGAAAAACTGAAAGTCTTTTTTCTAAGACTATACAAAACAAAAGAAATGCTTTTCTCATCACTGTTACTCAACATCGTTTTGAAAATCTCAGAATAATGAGACAAGAAAAGGACATAGAATATCCAAATCAGAAAGGAAGAGTAATCACTGTTTCCAAATTATGCAATACTATATATAAAATATGGAAGACTGAACAAAAACTTATTAGAAATATGGCTGGTGAGCTGGTACAGAGGATAGGGCAATTGTCTCGCATGTGACTGACTTGGTTTCATCCGAAATACCTTGTGGGTTTTCCATAAACCCTCCACAAATGATGCCTGAGTGCAGAGATAGGAATAAGCCCTGAGCATTATTGGGTATGGCCCCAGGTCCCTCAAATCTATTAGAAATAAAATAGTAAAGTGTCATGATATAAATTTGGTTAGCCAATTTGACAAACAATATGGAGAATATTCTATATATTTAAAATAGGTACCTCGTGGGATCCAATTATTTGAGGTCTGTCTGAATACTTACATAAAGGATACAAAGCATTAATCCAAAAAGTTCTATTCACCACAATATACATAGCAACAATAGAAACATTATTAAAAGTAAGCCAAAGCTGAAAATATTCTGTTCATATATTCTTATGTTTAATAAAATAAATTATTAATATTAAATGTATATTCACATCAAATAATATAAATACATAATATTCATATAGCACACATACATATACTCTGTAATACATATTACTGGTAAACTGCTCAAAGATGATATTCTGCCATTTATAAGAACATGAATGGGACTTAAAGGTATTATTTTAAATGAAATGTTACAAAAATACAAGCCTAGTATGTTTTAAATCATTTATAGAATATAACAAAATTAATAAATAAAACACAAAAAGAAAGGGATCACAGCAATAGTGCAGCAGTTAGGGTATTTGCCTTGCATGTAGCCAACAAGGGTTTGATACCCAGCATCCCATATAATCCCCTGAGCCCATCAGGAATAATTTCTGAGTGCAGAGTTAGGAATTATTCCTGTCCTTCAAAGGGCTTGCTACCATCACTTTTCAAAAAACAAAACAAACAAAACAAAATAAACCCAAACCAAAAGCACAAAGAAAATAGACTATAAGAACAAAATAGAGTGCTAGAGTGATAACACAGCAAACAAGATATTTGCCTTGCACACAGCAGAGCCAATTCAATCCCCAGAACCCCATAGTGTTTTAAGACAGTCAGAAGTAATTTCTAAGCATAGAGCAGGAGTAACCCTGAGCTCTGGAAAGAAGAAAGGCATCATACAAAAATAACTTAATGATACCTCTTGAAAAATTGGAAAATGATCAACAAAATGAACCAAAAATAGGTGGCAGTAATTAATAAAACTTAGAGCATAAATTAATAAACTGAACTCCCCAATTAAAAAGATAAATAAAAACTAGGATTTTATCTGGAATATCTAATAATCTGAAAATCTGAACAGATCTATCACTACTGAGAAAAATAAAATGTTAACCCAAAGACTTCTTCAAATCTAAAGCCCACACCCAGATGGATTCATTAGCGAATTCTTTCAAACCTTTAAAGAGGATCTACTGCCAATCTTTTATGGTATCTTCCAGAATACTGAAGAAACAGAAACACTCCCAAATAATTAGTATGATGCTATCATGATACTAAAAGCAGACACACACACACAAACACACACACACACACACACACACACACACACACACCAAAAAAGAAAGAAATGAAAGAAGAAAGGAAGGAAAGAAAGAAGAAAGAAAGCAAGAAATAAAAAATAAAGAAGAAAGAAAAAAGAGAAAGAAAGAAATGAAAGGAGAAAGGAAGGGAGGAAGGAAGGAAAGAAAGAAGAAAGAAAAAAGAAAGAAGAAAGAAAAAGAAAGGAAGGAAGGAAAAAAGAAAGGAAGGAAAGAAAGAAAGAAAGAAAGAAAGAAAGAAAGAAAGAAAGAAAGAAAGAAAGAAAGAAAGAAAGAAAGAAAGAAAGAAAGAAAGAAAGAAAGAAAGAAAAAAGAAAGAGAAAGCTACAGGTCTTTATCACCTGGTGAAAAGAGATGCAGTTACTCAAATGATACTAGAATATAATCCAACAGCTCATCAAGGTTATACTCCATGAGCAAGTAGGATTCATCCCAGAGATACAAAGATGAAATAACCGAAGCAGGGGAGTGAAGATCAAAATTCATAACTTGAGCAAGTCCTGCCCAGGAAGGTTTTTGACATGCAAAATAGCAAGAGGTAAGTAGGGAAAAATAAATCTCCATTTTGGGTGAAAATAAGTAGTAAACAAATAAGTTCGGAAGATCTTTGTTCTGGATGAAGTCAAATTGTAACGAACAAAAATATATCATATCCATACAAAAAATCAAAAACAGTAACCTATCAATAGACATAGAGAAAGCACTGATAAAGTACAACATTCATTCATATAAAAACTTTGAACAAGATGGGAATAGAATGAAATTTTCCTCAATATGGTCAAGACCATTTACCACAAGTCTATGGCAAACATTTTGTTCAATGAGGTAAAAATTAAAATAAAAAATTAGGATTAGGAGGGAGTATAAAATATCTAGGAACTTTATCTTTTTTTTTTTTTTTTTTTTTTTTGGTTTTTGGGTCACACCCGGCAGTGCTCAGGGGTTACTCCTGGCTCCATGCTCAGAAATTGCTCCTGGCAGGCACGGGGGACCATATGGGACACCGGGATTCGAACCGATGACCTTTTGCATGAAAGGCAAATGCCTTACCTCCATGCTATCTCCCGGGCCCCAAGGAACTTTATCTTTACTGGACTGGATTCTATTGTTTTAGAGGTTAAGTAAAGGGAGGAGCCAATTCCTCAAAAATGAGTTTCCCTATTACTAAAGGAGGGTCAATAGTTAGGATCTGCATTCTGGTTATGCCCTTGATTACTAGAAAATGCAGCTGCAAGGACATATTTGAAAAAGAGATAAAAAGTATTGTCTTTGCTTTTAGGGCTGGCTATTATCCAGAAAAGGGGTTCTCAAATAATCTTTGGTGCTGGAATTTCTGAGTCAAATTATTTGATAGAGGTCATAATTTTGCCTGATATTTACAGAGAGATAGTCAACTACTGACTGAAAATGTAATGCCAAGCATCTTTTTGGAAATTCCTCAACCATCCACGCAGGGGAAAAAGGCGTCCACAGCCAGCCTTTTGAGGAACCCCGTGGGGGTAATTTCAGTTCTCCCCACCAGGAAAATCTGAGGGTATATCTGGTGGGCTGAGTTCCCCTAAAATTTTATGTATGCATGGCAGCAGAGAACCAAGAATATTCCTGTTCCTAGCAGACAAAAAGATTTTTTTTTATTTTTTAAAGATGAACAAAACTTTAATCTGTCTACCAACAGCTCCAACGAAAGCCTTTTTAAAAAGGTCTGAAGGACAGAGTGATTCCCTAGGGGTAGAAGGCACTTGCATTGCACAAAACTGCCCCTGGTTCAATTCCAGCATCACCAGTGGGAAAACCTAAGTACTGAGCCGAGAGTAATCCATGAACCTCAACAAGTCACCCCTAAACCCCCAAATGTCACCAAGAGTGGTAAATCTCATGTCCAATCAGCAGGGGGTGGTGGAGTTGACTCATAGAAATAAGGTTGAGTGCTATGGTTCCAGTGTCCTCCGGATCCAGCTGCTTAAATATATCTTGGAAGAAGAAAGAGAGTGACAAAGTGAGTTGAACCAGCATCACAGGGTTACCTTCCTCCCTGATTTCATCAAATGTCCCAAGCTATTCTTTTTTCTATCCTTGGCCTAGTCCAAGGAGGATGTTTTTTCTTTGTACCTCTGAGATAAGTAGGCTACTCTAAGACCAGGTGAGCCCCGGAGTCACTCACTAAAAAGTGTTTCCATTGGGACCAAGCATTGGTCCAAATTGTCAAAATAGATGCTGAGCTCATCATCTACAAACAGAGCGACTTGGTAGTTGATTGGACAGCTTGAAGCCTGGAGTTCAAAGGAACAAGCATGCCGACTGGTATTCATTCCATTGCTCTGGCTCTGTTGGCAACTGACACAACAATTACAATTCCTTTTGCCTCTTGACTGCTCTGCTTTGCAGCTGCTTTTACTTATCTTTCCACTGTGTCTCCTTTCTTCCTGTCCCTCTTCTTTATGCTGGACCCAAGACATCACATGCTATGGGCTTCCTAAAACAAACAAACAAATAAAAGGACCCCTCAATGTTATGTTAGTAACAATAAATAAAATTAAGTACAAAAATAAATAAGTGAGCTAGCATGGGAAACAACAGCAAGACTTCAGGCTGAAGGCTTATTTGCCAAGCTTAAGGGAGGCTGTGGGGCTCTTTGGCCTTCCCCTCAACAGCCTTCCCTCTCCTTCCTCCAGGACTCCAGGACTATCCCTGTGCCCATGCCCAGGGGGCCAGTGAGGTGGATGCCAGGGAGAGTTTAAAGGGGACCCCAGGCTTTCCCCAACCCCTACCCTGCACAAGAGGGGCTGTGTTGGGGAAGTCACTGGCACCTTTCCTTCCCACCAGTGTCCATTAGATAGTGTCTATATAGAAGGTTTAAGAGGATATCATAGGGTTTCATCTATGTTTACACTATACAGAAAATCTATGTTGTATACTTTCCTTCCCCTATTGGCTCATGACCTTACAGGCTCATTTCCAGTCCTTTGCTCTCACCCCCACTGCCTATTACCCCACATTTATCTATTTTACCCTCAGTTCTTGGCTCCTCATGAAGCAGATCAATATCCCCACTCAAGCCAGTTGCCAACCAGCTTCCAAAGTGAAAAAATGAACTCTCAGCCTGAGAAGAAACCAATACTCTGTTCCTATTAATCTACTCTCAGTGGCCTCCTATCCTCCACCTTCCTTCACTGTATACTTGAGCTTGCTACCATAATCAATTTTTGAGAAGCCCCAACTCAAAGGCATTTCCTGATATGGGACTGCTGGGAATAGTTTGCAGACTCTAGATGGCCAAATCACAGACCAAAGTGGTGTCCCAGATTGAACACCCTTCCCCTCAACTATTTCTAAAGACATAAACGGGGCATGTGTATCTCCTTTGTATATCTTAGATGTATTTCCTTAAAAGCTATAACTTTTTTTGAATATCCTCCTATATAGTAACAATTGTGTCCCCCACCTTTGGGATCTGTTCAATAAGGAATTCTGGTAGAAGAGTCTCTCTGTTTAGAATTCATGTTAGAAACATGTTACAGGGAATGTTGGACTTGTTATCTCGGCCCCCAAATGCACCAATAATACCTTGTGGCATTGTTCCTCTTTTGCATAGGTACATTAAAAAGGGAAAATATTTCATACGCAACAAGTTCTTATCTAATAGAGATAAGACAAATTTTGTAATGCACTCAGGCATTCTACTCTGAACATTGACATAACGAATTGGCTCAGGCCTCAGAAGAATGAGCATTGCCCATACAATCCTGAACCATGAATACTGTATATGGTAACAACTACAATTGCCTATAACATTACCTGGAAGGAAACTTCTACCTGGGAAGACCTTACCATTGCTCTGGCATTGATTTACTCCAAAGAGTGATCTCTTAACACCCAGATGACTTAGCAACAGCAAAAACCTGCTTGCAAGGCAGGTCTCTCCGCATCTAATGGTGAGGTGGAACTAGAGGATGCTAGCATCATCCTGACCTTGATGAAGGAAATGCACAGAAACCAGAATCTTTAACTATAGGAAACTGACACCAACAGCAGCTAATGTGTGAAAAAGTTTCACCCGGACCATGGAGAATGACTCCTGGGTTGCCTAGCCTGGTAAACCTGAAGCCCGGAGTCTGTCTTGTGCCAGAAAACTTCAGGTGTGAGGCCACCTTGTAATTAGGGCGATAATATTTTTTCCTTTTTCTCCATATTTTGCTGGGCCTATACAAACAATAGCGATTGCCATTCTCATACCATTACTACTGTGTTTTTTCTTTAACACATCCTTTAAGAAAAAAAGAAAAAAAGCCCAGCTTACTAAACTTAAAAAAAATTAAAATAAAATAACTGTAGTAGAATGCCTGTCTCAAATACAGGCAGGGGATGGGAAAGAGGGAGGAGGGGTATTGGTGGTGGGAATGTTGCACTGGTGAAGGGGGGTGTTCTGTTTATGACTGAAACCCAATTACAATCATGTTTGTAATCATGGTGCTAAATAAAAATTTTTATTTACTGCCAACTACAGAAGACGGATTAAAATGACACTGAAG
>PVKC010008277.1:0-28330 GCA_004027635.1 Crocidura indochinensis | reverse complement strand
TATATTTTAAAGAGATACAGAATTGGGTCCTATATCTGGCAAATTGAACGTTCATAAATCTTCTATAGATTGTGCAAGACAACATGTACTTGTATAATAGATCAATTATTATGTAATCATTGCATATTTCTCTCATAGTACTATTATTTTTATCAGTTAATGACTTTTGTTTGAGAAGCTTAATTTAAATTCAGTTTATAATATTTAACTTAGCTTTATCGTCTAGTCAAAAGCAAAAGGATTTTTTAAACTTAAACAATGCATATTGATGACTTTTAGTAATAAAAATTCTAAAAAATAAAAAGTCCTGGTTTTCTGAGTTCTTAAGTAGAACAATTGATTTTCCTTTGCTTTTCTAGATGTCCTGAGAGCCTCCGGCCTGAAACAGTGAGGCCTTGTCTCCTTCCTTGTAGGAAGGACTGTGTTGTGACCCCATATAGTGACTGGACATTATGCCCCACTTCCTGCAACGAAGGTGAGATCCACAAGCCATTCTATAAATCTTTCATATAGAAAACACTAATCATGAATACATGTTATTGTGGGTGAGCATATATGCCTAACAGTCTTACATGAAGATGTATAATTTTGATTTAATAATAAAATTTTGGTTTTCAAGGAAACAGCACTGTTCTAGTGCCATATATATTTGGATGTGTGTCTAGCAAGTGAGTTTCAGATCAAAACTAGCTTAAAGCTAAAATAGATGTTGGCTAGGAGATCTCTCAAACGTCTGGAGTATTTGTCTGCCTTGTGCCTTGAAGTCAATGCCTGGCATCTCGTGGTCCATCCCAATTCTCCTGGTTTGGCCTTGTTAAACCCAGCGCAGCTTGGCCAAGCAGCAATAGATTAAAAATCACCAAATAAGGCCTCAAGATTACTTGAACGCTCTAGGGATACTGATAAAAGAAACAGTGCAGTCCAGAAACTTTTACTCAGCTGTTGATTAGTTAGTTGCTTTGTTCTGATTTTTTTAAGTATAGTAATTTTTATGTGCCAAAAAGAATCGCTGTATTCTCTCCAGTATGCATGGTTTTTAACTACATAATGCACCAAGTAGCCATGGAACCAGATTAGCTACAGAGTCTACTGAAGCCACAGGGAGAAGAACAAAGGAAAGAGAAAAACAGTCAAGTCGTAATTCTGCCAACAATTTAACATGCTGTGAGGCATTTACAAGATGAGAATATGTACCCAGTTTAGTTTTGGGAGGTGGTTTTTGCTTTTTTGGGTCTTTGTTATTTATAGACACTTTAATACCATGGCAGATTTTTTTGCCATAAATTTATTATTTAACCCCAGGATAGAATCTTTTCTCATTGCTGCTGAGAAAGGTAACAACATCCTAGAGGCAATTTAAGCAATAATAGCAAATTTTTTTCTCAATGTCACAAGTCATGAAGCCTTCTGCTTTTTTATTTTTTTGCTCTCTTAACAAATAGTTTTTGTAATTGCTTTTATTTTATTTATGCTACTTGACTCATATAGATGCAGTTTATAATCAACTTTGACAACAATTTTAAATAGCCCAAACTTATTTAAATCCTCAAGATATATGTAGTTTTATAAAGAATTTTATAAAGAATTAGTTTTGTGCTGTTGCCATTCATATGGGTGAAATGTAAGTTCTTTGTTTCAGTTTATTTATCTTTGAAATTTTAGGTAAAATCAACCACAACTAACTAAATAAAATACTCTTTGAAGGGCCCGGAGAGATAGCACAGCGGCGTTTGCCTTGCAAGCAGACGATCCAGGACCAAAGGTGGTTGGTTCGAATCCTGATGTCCCATAAGGTCCTCTGTGCCTGCCAGGAGCTATTTCTGAGCTAACAGCCAGGAGTAACCCCTGAGCACTGCCGGTTGTGGCCCCAAAACAAAACAAAACAAAAAAAAAATACTCTTTGAAAGAAATTCTAAGGCAGCCTTTAATAAAAAGAATCAAAAGAATTAAATGTAAACTTACTAATGGCATTAAATTCACAAACAAAACAAGATTACTTTTGTTTGTTTGGGGGGGTCATACCTGACACTGCTCAGAGCTTACTCCAAGCTCAGAGATCAGTCCTTGGGAGGGCTTGGGAAGCCATTTGAGGGTGGAAGCCAGGTCGGCTGAATGCAAGGCAAGCACCTTACCTTTTGTATAATCAGTATAGCCCCACAAAGCAATGTTATTGTCTAATGTGTTTTTCCATATCTTTTTGCCTTATGCAAATATTTTGTTCAAAATTATCTTTGGTTGCTAGCAATAAATTATAATTTTCTTGGTGTTAATATTTATAGATTTGGTCATTCATAGCTACATCAAATTGATATACTTGCAAAGTTTAGTCTTGATATTTTTTATTTTGGGGGACTTACTAATAATTTCTAAATATATAGTCACCTTTAAAACTATAATTGAGGGGCCCGGGAGATAGCATGGAGGTAAGGCGTTTGCCTTTCATGCAAAAGGTCATCAGTTCTAATCCCGGTGCCCCATATGGTTCTCCGTGCCTGCCAGGAGCAATTTCTGAGCATGGAGCCAGGAGTAATCCCTGAGCACTGCCGGATGTGACCCCCAAAAAAATAATAATAATAAAATAAAATAAAATAAATAAAATAAATAAACTATAATTGAGCAAAAATTTCTCATTTAAGTAAAACTTTTGAAAGTGAAACAATTCTTAGTAAATTGGCTATTTCCTTGTATTGAGTAAAATGTTTTATTTATTTTTAGTAAAATATTTTAAAATAAAAATTGACTTAGTAAAGTATATGAAGGAAAAATATTATTTAAAACAGAAATGATTTAATTAAATTGATATTGTGATAGTAATTCATTAAAAATAAATCAAGTAAATTGGCCGGAGAGATAGTGAAGCGGTAGGGCGTTAACCTTAGACGTTGAAGGACGGTGGTTCAAATCCCAGCAACCCATATGTCCCCCGAGCCTGCCAGGAGCGATTTCTGAGCGCAGAGTCAGGAGTAACCCCTGAGCGCTGCCGGGTGTGACCCCAAAAAAACAAAAACAAAAACAAACAAAAAATAAATCAAGTAAATCTTTCTCATGTTTATATCTTCATTGGAAAATAACATGGGGTATTAGAAAGTATCTAAAAATAAATGAATAAATTGACTAATGTGTTCATAAAAATGCCACACTTAAAATCAAATAGTGTTATTTTAATGACTTTTATGTTAATGACATGACTTTAAAACAATGTAAAGAAATTTACTCATCTCTTACTTTCATAAAAAATTAGATTTTTATGTGAAAATGGTGATAACAAAATGTAGGGCACTTAAAAGTAGCATATGAAAAACTATTAACACCATGTTAGTGATATTGATAATACTCTGTCTATAAAAGTTACTGAGCTTCTTATCTATTTGTGCTTGTACATAAATGAACCATTGTATCCTTGTAGAGAAGATATAGCTCCTGATTTCAATAAAAAATATTGAAGTTGAGGTCTCCTTTTCCTATTTTTATACTATTTCATCATATTTTTTTCCTTCTTTCTGCACTCCAGCATGATTTAAATTCAGAACCGAGACTATTGTGTGATGCTTCTCTTTATTACTGTAGGGCTCACTGGATATTTAATTTGACATTTATTTTTGTATTGTTATGGTGTTTCAATTACCTTTTTCATGTCCTCTCTCAAACTGAGACAGATAGCCACTAAAAGGATTCCACTCATTTTCAGCTATTTTTTTATTAATTTTTTTTTAAATTTTTTTTTTTTTGCTTAATCTTTACCCCATTCTATTACCTTTCTTTCCTTCAAACAAAACCACATAACTTGATTTATCTAGGTTAGCCTCTCAAATAGAGGGAGAAACAAGGGAGGGCACCAGGACCAAACAGATGTATGATCGCTGATAGTAAGCTAGACAAAGAGGGGACCACCTACTCTAGCAGCCTGGGGGGGTGATTGTGGGGGATATAGGTTGCAGAAAGGGAATGGGGAGGAGGGGAGAACAAATTTAGTGGTGGGTATTCCCCTGATTCAATGCTAATATGTACCTAAAATACTAATGTGAAAGATATGTAAGTCACTATGATCAAAATAAAAGAAAACTTCCTTTAAAAAATTTTAATCTCACTTAAAATATAGGATTTTTTTTATTTTTGGTGGGGGGGCCACATCCAGCGATGCTCAGATATTACTATAATTTATGCAAAACATTTTTGGTCTCTTGACTGGGATGTTTGTTAGCTAGCCAGGAGCAGAAAATCCATCTGTTTGTTCTATTTTATAGAGCTATGTGGAGTCCCTATATAACAAAGGCTTTTGAAAATGCTAAACCAAACACTCAGGCAATAATTATAGTTGTGTAACTGAGGAAATAAGAAAGTCTAGTGGGTTGAAAAAAGGATTTCCTTTGGATTATATTACTTGGAAGCTTTGCTGACCTGGAGAAACCCTATCTACTGTACACTGCAAAACTAAAAATAAGGTTGAAGTTGTTAGAGGAAACTGTTCTTTTGTTGCAAGAAAAATAACTCAATGGCAAGTGGTTAGCTTTCTCACTGTATGAAGTGGAAATAATCCAAGCTTCATTAAAATTATAGTGGCATCTGCACATAACTAAAAGTTCTAACCAAAGTTTAATATTTAAAGATAGACAATAGTAACAAAAAATTCAGAGAAGTAACTCTTTTCAACTTAATCCTTCAGGTAAAGACTCAATTTTACAAGGGATTTGATGCTCTGAGTCTAGAGAGCTATGCTCCTTTCTAAATTAATAGTAAAGAGATTAAAAATTACATTACAATATGCAGGAAAAGAAATGGGGTCTCTCAGCACTCCAGGAAGAGCAAGAAGTTATTTAAGTTACTATTCTTCTGTCTTAAGATTATATCTTAAAAATTAATGTTGATAAGATCACTACTGAATCTCCTCAAACCAGTTATTCTTATCAATTTTTCGATTTTTGTTTTTTTTTGGGGGGGGGCACACCTGATGATGCTCAGGTGTTACTCCTGGCTCTACTCTTAGAAATCGATCCTGGCTAGGGGACCATATGGTTCACTGGGGATCGAAGCCATGTCCATCCTGGATCAGCCGCATGAAAGGGAAATGTCCTACCACTCTATTATCTCTCTGGCCCCAGTTTTCTCAAAATTTTAATAAAATTTTGTATAGGTATTTAAAATTAGGATACATATATTCAAATAACAAATTTGTAACTAAAATCTTTAAAAAATCAATATTTTGATCAAATAATACATTTGGCTGTTCAAAATGTCTTAGCTACTCATTTTCTTACTACATTTATGACTCTAGAACTAAAAGTGATATTTTGCAGAGACATCTATTTTTTTTTCTTTTGGTTCTTGGGCCACACCCAGTGACGCTCAGGGGTTACTCCTGGCTATTCGCTCAGAAGTCGCTCCTGGCAGGCACGGGGGACTATATGGGGAACCAGGGGATTGAACCGCAGTCCGTCCTAGGTTAGCGTCAGCACCTTACCTCCAGCGCCACCGCCCGACCCCCACAGAGACATCTATTCAACCTTGGTGCTCTTATGTAGAATTACCTCAGAGATCTGAAATCTACCTTTGCATCCTGCTTCATGCAAAAAATGATTCTATACAAATGCTATATAAATATATGCCATTTGTCACACTTCTAGTTTAATGATCTTAGTTTGCTTGGCCCTTTAGATCTTTTCATAAAGTAATTCTCCAATTAGATTTATTTCTTTGCCCTAAAGTATATTTAAAATATTTAACTGCCAGAGTTACATATGAATCAACATGTCTTATTATCATAATTATTTTCTGAATATATATTTGTTTCAATCCCTATCCTGAATTATTTTCAATAAATATTACAGAAAAAAATACTTTTCAGTGCTAAATATTTTATGAGAAAACGCTTACATTTTATTAGTTTTTATTTAGTGCCCCAATGTTTAGTACTATAAGAAAATAGATATAATGAAAACTATGCTAGTTATCAATCAGCTAAGAAGTTAGATAAATATTTGTTTCTTCATTCACCAATTATTTATTAAGCTCTATTATAAATTAAATGACTATTACTCTATGTGCTAAATAAAGAAAGACAAATAGAAACTATACATGAGCAATCATGCATACATACTTGTAGGAAATGAGGAAGTGTCAGGGAAAGTCAAAGAATCAAGAGTATAGTCAAAGTGGGTGCTACCTTGCCAACTCTCCACTCTAAACAAAGGATAGACCTTTGAAGCAAACAAATAGTCAAGCAAGAGAGTTTATGCAAGCAAAATTGCATTAAGACTGATGTGGATTTGAAGGACAAATTGTTTTGCACTAAATTAACTGTTTTGGTTTTATTTCTATACTCTAGTGATTCCGGTGCCTCCAGAGCTGTAAATCTTCTCTACCTTGTTTTCACTTCTTACAACTGTAAATCTTCACTTTTTGTTTTTCTCTCTTTGATGCTCATAATTCATGTTAGCTGTTTTTTTTTTTTCACTCCTTGATTTTCTCAGTTTATCTCACAGAAACATGGAAAATCCTGTGTTTGCAGATGGAGTTATGTGTGCAGAACCTTCATTTCTCTCTTTGTTATCTTGTATTCTCTGTTTTTTTTTCTGAATTTCGATCTCCATAGCTTGATCCAACTCTACAGTGAAAGTTTTGCTTTGCTTTGTTTCTTGTTGGTTTATTTTTTTATTTGAAGGGCATGCATACTTGGCAGTTCTTGTAGTTCTTCAGGCACTCTGCTTGAGGATCATACACAGAAGTGCACTGTCAGGGCTCACAGCCTAGGGCGTCTGCAGAATATGCATGATTTATAGACCTTTGAGTTTTCTACTAGGCTCCTAGTAGAATCAGTTATTTACAAACTAAAATCTTTACAGTTATTTACAAACTAAAATCTGAAGAGAAACAACCTCCTAGGGAACATAGGCATGTGTATATCTTGAAAGTTTCCAGGGTCAACCCATTAAATCTCCTCTCTGGATGTTTGACTTTGGACCATTTCTCTTCAGTCAGATAAGTCTTTATGCTGTAGCTATACAGTTTAAGACATTTGAAGTTTTTATAAAAATAATTTTATTTCCATTCTCAATTCATAATTAATGTAAAATAAATGATCAGTCTTTGTATATATATATATTTTTTATAAATATATATGTTTATTTCCTTCCTGAAGGTTTAGAAACATTGGAGAGGACCAACTAATAATTGGCATAAGACTTTTACTTCTGTGGTAGAGAGAATGAAAGACCTGAGCCTCCTTACTCTTTCACCATTAAAAATTAATCAGGGAAAGAAATAGTACAAGAGTTAACTCTCTTATCTTACACAAAACTTACCCCATTTAATCCTGATAAAGTATGTGGTTACCTGAGCACAAAACCCAGATCTGAACACTACCATATGTGACCCAATTCCTCCAAAATCAAACAATATTTTTCATCTCCCAGTGCTGAGCAAATAGGCAGATTGGTCTGTTACTTTGCATGTTAGTAAAAGGTATAAAAGAAAAAAGAAATAAAACAAAAGGCAAATTAAGAAGTATAAAATAAGAAATGGAGACAATTAGCAAATGGGCAATTTGGAAAAAAAGAACAGGTAAAAATTTTATTAGGGAAATTAAAGATAAGTTCAGGATCTTCAATTGAAATGAAAACTAAATCTGAGATTCTGGTTAACAAAAGATAAGAAGCATAGAAGGGAAACAAAAATTTTCTTACTCTGAATTACTAATAGAATTTTTAATCTTGGCATTGGCAAGCCATTGGCACTATAAAGGATAGAAAATAAATTAGCAATCCAATTTAAGTCTTATTAGATTTTTTCTAGAAGATATTTAGTACATAAAAATTGAAGCTGACACTCAAACTATAATTAAAAAGTCCATGATGATATTTTCACTTACTTTAATTCTCTACTACTTACTTTCAGCCCCTAAATCCCTACTCCATTATCAGCTGTTATTCACTAAAATAGTTAAGTCAGTCTTTAATAGTATGTTTTCCCACAATGACAGTATTCCTATAAAGTCACTCATGTACCTTAGAAATTTAATTAGTATGAGACTCAAAGGATCATTTATTCTACTAAATATCAAATGCATCACAGTTCCTTAGAAAAATATAAAAATTAGATTGCCAATACCATCTCCAAAAATTCTATTTTAGTAGTCCTTAGCATATTCTAAGTATTATGGTTCTTATTTTATTTTATTTTATTGTTTTTTGGGTCACACCTAGCAGCAGTCAGGGGTTACTCCTGACTCTATGCTTAGAAATCACTCCTGGCAGGCTCAGGGGGTCGTATGGGATGCCGGGATTTGAGCCATCGACCTTCTGCATGCAAGGCGAACACCTTACCTCCATGCTATCTCTCCAGCCCCCTGATTTTAATTTTTAAAGAAATTTCCTACGTAGTTAGACAGGAATGACTAATCTAATAATTTTCTATTCCACTATAGGAACACCACATTGCATTGCTAGCAGTAAGTACTCAAGATTGTGATAGTCAAGTCATATTTTTGTTTTATAAAATTTTTAATAGTGAGTTTCATGCACAAAATAATCCAGCATCACATTCTCTGAAAAAGTGTCTGCTTCCAAATATTCCTGTTCATTTAAAAATTTAAACATTTAAAGATCCTGGGATTAGGAGAATGTATACTTTTCAGGAAAACACTATTAAAATCACTATTTGGGAAATTATTTTATAAATATAGTCATGTCCTGTATCTATTCAGCCTTAATTGAGAAATTAATTAAGCCTTATATTGAGAAATGCTTTCCCAAAATAAGATTTTATATACAACTTCACATACTAAATATATTGGGCCTGCAACGTTGAAGCGGTCAAACCAGCATGATTGCAAATTTCTTCATTTCCTTAGTGAGCCTCAGCAAAACACATAAGAAATTCCCACACACTTCAAAGTCACAATTGAAAACAATGCTGAACCTCACCATGCTTAGTAAATGAATATGACAGTTTTTTGAAGACCTAACTAGTTTCCGTCACTCTGATAAGGAGTTTAGAGAGGAAATGTTGAGAATGTTCAAAGAACTCAAAGAAAACATGAAATGAACATCCAACAAGATGCAAGTAGAAATGAGAAACTTAAAACAAAAAGGATAGAACTGATAAACTCGGAAGGCAAAATGAAAACTAATTGGAAGGCCTCCAACAGAGTAGCAGCTACAGAGGACAGAATCAATGAGCTGGATGATAAGCTGCATAATGCCTCCGTGCAATATAAGAGATTTAATATAAATCAACAGAAGATGGAACAAATCCTCAAATTAAGCAAACATACAATAGAATTCTAGGATAAATACCACAGAAACAACGTAGCACAGGGGCCAGATTGGTAGCGTTGCGGTACGGGGTTTTCCTTGCACGCTGCTGACTTGGACAGCTTGCAGTTGGATCTCCCAGCATCCCATATGGTCCCCCAAGCCATATTGAACACAAAGCCAGGAGTAACCCCTGATCATCACCGGGTGTGGTCAAAAACATAACAAAAACAAACAAAAGTAACATTAGGGTCCCTGAGACCCAGTAAGAAAACCCCAAAGAAGAATCAAGAGTCAAGGACTTCATTACTATGAAGTTCCCAGAGCCGTAGAGTGCATGCACCACCACAGTGGATGCCCAAAAAAGAACCAGCCAAAAGAGACCCAAATAAAAGAAAAAAATTAAGCTACTTTATATAAATAGTATTGTCAACATGATTATCTTTAAGATAAATATTGAGTACCATTGGTGTTTAACCATAATTTTTAATTATTATAATGATTATTGCTATTTTCAATTTTGAAGTTTATTTTATAAAGCTTTTAATATCATGTATTTTCTATTTTAGGTATTTGCCCTTTCACAAAACCTGAATTGTAATTTAATTTTGCCTATTATAAGACCTGATATTTTTATATAGAGAAAAATGAGTAGATTTCCTAATTTATTAAATGGCAAGTATATTAGAATAATAACAAAAATGTAATAGTATTATAAAACATAAAGGAAATAGTCTCTTAAAAACCTGAAGATTAAATTATCCCAAGACCCTGAAATGTTTTTCGTATGTATGTAACTCCAAAGAACTGAAAACAGGAACTCAAATGTATGTACCTGCATAGAAGAAAGATCTAGTCATAGCCAAAATTAGAAGGAAAAAAAAACCAACTAAATGTCCATTAATGCATGAATGAATCAACAAATTGTGGTTTATACATACAGTGAAACACTATTTGCTCTTGAAAGGAAAGAAGGTCTGACACATGCAAAATCTAGAACAATCTTGGATCAGTAAGCTAAAAGAAGGCAGATGTGAACAGTTGACAATGATTCTAGTAGGTAAAGCTATAGGAATGGAAAGCACATTGGTTATTACCAGGAGCTTGGGGAAGAGAAGCAACTGCATAATGAATCTGATGTTTTCTTTGGAGATAATGTAAATGCTTCAGAAATAAATGAATAGAAATAGTCACTGCATATTATGAATGCACTAAATGTTACTAAATTATTCATTGTAAATGATTAAATTAATTTTATATGAATATTTCCTCTGGAAATAAAAATCTTTTCTAAGATGTTCAAAGATATTAGTAGGGATATCAGGAAGAACAAAGAACTTTGTGAAGGAATCTAGGAAACATTTAAAATTTGTTGTGCTATTTTGATAGCTTTACCATTCTTCACCTCTCCTCCATTTGTCTTAAAATTATATTATCAACTCTGACTAATAAAAGAGCCAAGTATCCTTAAGGATACAGTAGCATTCTCACTTGATAAGGAGTATGGATGGGCAGAACATAAAAATCAAAACCAGAAAGTAGTTTATTTATTCAGAGCACAATTACCTTTTGAGTAAGCAACAGTGAAATCTTGAAAGTAAATTTTTATAACAAACCACTTTTTTCAGTCTTTGTGTGTCCTGAACTCTCCCCACCTCTCAATCTGCATACCTTACCCTCTGTGGAAGACTAATGGCTAATTTAATTAAATAAATTAAAAAAAAAAACAGGAATTTTACTGGCTGGAGCAATAGCACAGCGATAGGGCATTTACCTTGCTCGCTGCTGACCTGTGGGCAGACCTCAGTTCAATCCACAGCATTCCATATGGTCCCTGTAGCCTGCCAGGAGTAATTTCTGAGCACAGAGTCAGGAGTAACACCTGAGCACTGACAGGCCTGGCCCAAAAACCAAAAAGAAAAAAAAAATAAAATCAATAAAACCAGAAATTCTTGCTCTGCATACTTTTATCTTATTCAATATTCTATTGGTATGATAGCATGTATTTATCTTACATCCTCCAAGAATATAGTCAACTTTATGTTAAAAGAAACCACTTTTTCCTTTAGAAAAGATATAAAGTGTCCTGCAATACCAGGGACCATATAATTGACAAGTGTCCTGTATCAAAAAGACACAGAGGAGCACAGACTGCAGCAATCAGAAACCCCAGCATTTAAAATGGGCCTGAGTAGATTATCTTAGACTGTTTCTACAAATGACACATGACTGGAATAACTTATAGTCTATGTATCTTCAAATAAGTGAATAATGAAATAAAATCTCACATTAAAAATGTGAATATATTTTCCTAAGAAAGATTCATTAGATGTGAATGTGTCCCATGTGGTGAAATGATCTATGTGAGATGGCATGAAAATAAACTTATAGTAGAGGAAAGGAAATTAATTAATTTCTTAATTAATTAGATCTGTCATATTTCTCAAGGGAAAGAAGCCTACACAAGAGCAATTACTTTGTAACCTGCATTAGGGAAGCTAGTGAACTATGGAGCTGCTTTCTCCATCTTTCATATTTTTAAGTACAAATTGATTGAATTCTCAATATATGCAGTCTTCAGGCAATTGAAGAGGGGATTGAATTAGTTGAGACTACTCTTTCAGTGATTTCAAAGCACATGTAGCTGGAGGCCATGTAGTTTCTTCACACACAGGTGGTGATATTTGAAGATTCTTTCATTAGTGCAGAGTACAGAGGTTAAAGGCTGCTTCATTCCAGGGGACTCTGGGGTCAAGAAGCAGTCTCGGCACCGAGTCATCATTCAGCTGCCAGCCAATGGAGGCCACGACTGCATGGATCCCCTCTATGAAGAGAAATCCTGTGAAGCTCCTCCAGTGTGCCAAAGTTACAGGTAACAGAGTTCAAGGGAAAGCATTGATTGTGATGCATAGAGAAAATCCGGAGAGTTCTTATTATGCACAATGAGAAAAGGAAGTCAATGATGTCTTGGCAGATCTACATATTCAGAGATGTGTATGGTTGGATGTGTGTTCTCTTGCCTTGTAAGGCCAGCTGTTTTACTACTGAAATTAGCTCCAGAAAGTCAAGTATTTATGTAAATACTCAAACTATGTATTACTATATTCAGTAATTTTGGATAAATTTCATAAATTAACATAAGCTCTGAGACATGGAGACTAGTGGTTAATAGGAAATGCATTTGCTTTAGGAAGCGATTCTTTCTCACTTAGAGGATGAGCTTAGACATTGATCCCTAGCTCTAGAGCATAAACACTGTTTGTCATAAACACTAGCATTGTGACTCATAAAATGATATCTTTATCCCAGGCATATTAGTAAAATCATCTGTTTATTTGTGTTTAAATCAAATAATACTTATAAATAGTATCAAAACTATGAAGTTATTATCATTGTATTAATAATGATTAGAGAATGGTTTCCTCATAATCATCAAAAAAAATTCCTAATTGAAATTTGATATAGTTTGTAATTGTAATACTGACAACAAATAAAATATGGTATCAGTTGATGAACCATATTATCATAGAACATCAATTTAAAATGAAGATTAGAGACACTTTGCCTCTTAACATTTACTTCTGAGATAACAGTATGCTTACATGATGTATAGTTATTAGTCCAAATGTTTATTTGGAGTGTTTGTTTATATTAAATATACTGCTTTTAAAATTAAAAGTTATGAGTTATCCTGCCTATATTGATAAACAAAACATCATAGTTATGTTTTCTTGTTTTTATTGATTTAAAAGGAATATCACTGTTTAAAAACTCTGCTTAAATGGAATGAATAATTTTGAGACTATCTGGTACATTTCTTAGCAGCCTTAATCATTGAAAAGTCTTTAGAGTTAATTCCTGTAAAATTTTATATAAATTAACTATCTTGTCCATAAGAGTATTTTTATATTTAATATTGAGTTTTAAAATACATGACAGAGATCTAAATAAAATTTGGGTAAGACTGAGAGCTCTCTCAAATAAGTTCCTATTTTTAGTAGTCAAATTAATGTTTCCTTGCCTCTTTATATGGTTTGTGTTTTTTATATGATTTTTATTTTCATAAAAACTTTTCATTGAATCTCCTTGAAATACACAGTGACAAGGCTGATAATGATTGAGTTTCAGTCATGCAATGTCCAAAACCCATATCTTTCCAATTCACATTTCCCTCCCAGTGTACCTAGTCTCCCTCATGCCCTTCACCCTGCCAGTTTCTATGGCATATATTTTCCTCCTCCTCCTCCTCTTCCTCCTCCTTCTTCTCTTCCTCCTCCTTCTCTTCCTCCTACTCCTACTCTTCCCTCTTCTCTCTTCTTCTTCTCCTTGTTCTTTCTTCTTCCTCTTGCTATTGTTCTTGTTCTTCTTACTTCTTCTCCCTCCTGTTCTTATTGTTCTTATTCTTATTCTTGACCTTCTTCCTCTTCTTTTCTCTCTGTCTCTCTTTCCTCCTCTCACTCTCCCCTCTCTTTCTCTCACTTTATCTCTTTTCCTTTTCCCTTTTAGGCATTGTGGTTTTCAATATTGTTACTGAAGGGGTACCATATCACTTTGTATTCTTTTAATATTCAGTTCTTGTTCAGATTGATAATCCCAAACTATCAATGTCTTAATGGTTCACTCTATTCCCTAACTAAACCCACCAACTCTTTGTGGCAAGTTTCCTATCATGGACTAGTCCTCCTGATCATCTTTTCTTCTTTCTTTGGGTATTATTACCATATCATCTTCCTTTTTCTATATCTAAGTGAGTATGATTATTCCATGAATATTCATTTCCCTCTGACTCATTTGGCTCTGCATAATCGAGTTGTTTCCAGATTTTAGCTATTATGAATAGTACTGCAATGAACATAGGGGTTCATTTGCCTTTTTTTTGTGATGCCTTTGTTATGTTGTATTTTGGGACCCCTAGGGTATATTCCCAGGAGCAGTACTGCTGGGTCATATGGGAACACAAGTGTTTTTTGAATATCCATCCATGTTATTTTCTCAATAGTCTGGGTCAATCTACATTCCCACAAGCAATAAATGAGAGTTCCTTTCTCCCACATCTATCCCAGTGCTCATTGTTCTTTTCTTTTTTGTTGTGGTGTCCGATGATATCTCATTGATTATTTGATTTGCATCTTATTAATAATGTAGATAATACTTTATGTATCTTTTGGTCCCTTTTTGAAGGGCTATAGTATTTCCTTGCAAATCTCTACCAGTGTTTTATAATTGATTTATTGTTGTCATGTACCTTCATCAATGCCTTATAAAATTGGCATTCAGTAAATAATTTCTTTCAATCCATAGGCAATCCTTTTTTTATCACAGTCTTCATTTCCTTTATGGTGCAGAAGATTCTTTGTTTAGTGTAGTCCCATTTGTTTATCTTTGCTTCCACTTGCTCGATCTGTGGTGTTTCATCCTTTTTTTTTTTGGTTTTTGGGTCACACCCGGCAGCGCTCAGGGGTTACTCCTGGCTCCATGCTCAGAAATTGCTCCTGGCAGGCACGGGGGACCATATGGGGCACCGGGATTCGAACCGATGACCTTTTGCATGAAAGGCAAACGTCTTACCTCCATGCTATCTCCCGGGCCCCGGTGTTTCATCCTTTAAGATGCCTCTAGCTTTATGGGGAGTTCTGTCTATGGTCCTTATGTTTTCAGGTCTGATATCAATGTCTTTAATCTATTTTATTTGACTATTTCATCTGGTAGTTTGTTTCTCTTTCATAAACATTATTTTCTTATAGGTGGAAGACTCACAAATGGCGCAGGTGCCAGTTAGTCCCTTGGAATGTGCAACAGAATAACCCTGGGGCACAAGAAGGCTGTGGGCCTGGAAGACAAGCAAGAGGTAAGAGGCCTCATTCCATAGCTGATTTACTTTTTCACTTTGATGATATCAGTAATTTAATTAGTTTGCTGTATGTATCACTTTGAGGCAAATATTGAAGAGTATCTTTGAATCTACTTTCAGCCATGTTCCCTAGTACTTAAACACAGAACACTTTTCTTTTTTCATTGACTGTGTTTTTTTATGCTGCTTCACATTTTCTTTGGTTAAATACTGCGGCCATTCAAACTTGGAAAATAATCAGACCAATTTCTTCAGATGGTTATTTCTGTAGCTACATTTTCATTTTTGTCATCATTAAAGTTTGGGAGGGGAAATGGCATGCCATTTTACTTTATCACCTTAACTATCATTAGGGTATTAATATTTTAATTCCTTGCTTATATGTATGAAAGGTATTCATAAAATATATTATAATTGACTAGATTGCTTAACAAATATCAGCAATGACATCATTTATATTGTCACGATTATACCCAATTCTGTTCTTATTCAGTATTAATTGTTAGTTGACAGATTTATGTACTTGAAATATGCCATGTATGAATTGCAGACTGCATTACTAGATAACATGAAATTTTGCTGATGTGACAGATAGAAATATTTATAATTTTTTATTATTATTAACTGGATGTTATGAAAAATACTTAAATTTAAAAATTGGGCTATGTTAAAATGTGTAGAAATTTCAGTATTTAGGGAATAGATGATTGATGTTACTCATGCTAACTTTTAAGATATATTTAAGGAATATTTTATACTATTGACATAAAGAGCTTAATGTTAATTGAAAATAGGCATCTTTTTTTAGTTCATCAAAGCATGTTTTTTCTCTCCTTTTTAGTTAGGTGCTCAGAATCCTTTTTTACTTATTAGACCTTGAACACTCTCTTCTTTAAGGTGAAAAATAGGTTTTTTAATTTGAAATTAAAGAACTTTTTCATCAAAATATTCTATTTTTATAATCTTGAATTTTATGATAATGTCTTAAGTTTGAAATGTTTAATTTATAAATTAAACTAAATACTGATTTTTTAGAAAATTATTTTTGCATAATTTCAATATGTATCTACTTTCAGCTTCAGAATAAAAATTCCCTTTAGATTATTGAGACTTGGGTAATTAGAATTGAAAGTTATTCACTCCATTTTATAACCCCCATTAAGACATCTAATTTTCACATTTTTACATTCAATACAAAATGATCTCCAGGAACCAAAGTGTGAAATGAAATAAGGTAAAATTGATGAAAATCATACATTTATAAATACCAGTGGATAAATGTTGACATAGTAGAAGCATCACGTGTGAAAAGTATTACAGTTCCACTGTACTTATAGTCTGTGCAACCTTCATTCAGTGATCTTCTCTCTCTCTCACTCCCTCTCTTTCTCACTCTTTCTCACTCTCTCTCACACTCTTTCTCACTCTCTCACTTTATCTCAGACTGTGACTTTGTTGTGTATATAAACATTATTATGCTACTGATCCTATCCTGATCTGTGATTGTGCCCTACCCTAGGGTGTGACCTGACATTCTGCCCCCACCCTAGGATGGTACCTGGTCCTGCTTCCACCATTGGGTGGTACCTGATTCTGGGGCATAAAAAGCAAGCATCTGTGGAAGGCAAAAAGCTTTTTTTTTCTTCCTGGTCTATTCCTAGGCCTTTTGGGGTTTCGGCCTCTTCAAGGAATAAAGGGCTATTTACTTCGGAAGCCTGTCTGCCTTTTGGCTTTCTTCCTGCCGCATTCACCTCAGAACCGCTGGTTGAGCAGGGTGGCAGACGCGTTCTCCGAGCTGGAGGGGAAAGACCTCATTCTCCATCCCTCTATCAGTCAACCTCTTCAGGGCCTGACTTGCTACAACTTCAAAGATCCTTACACTTTACAATTATAAAATCTTTGTTAAACATTGAGGTTTTTGTCCCCTTCTGGGTAGATCATTACCCTTCCTGAATCGACGTGTAGGCCATATTAAACAATATTAACATCTTTTCCTTTTTAGACATGCTCTCTAAAATCATGTTCTCTATGATTTGATTTTCAGCTATCCAGGTGAAGTAATAAGGGCTGAGTCAGGAAATACAGTGGTAGGAATGATCAAAATAATGTTATTTAGCATACAATAGAAAAAAGCATTTTAAACTTGTTGGTAGATAGTACAGCAGAAATAAATCAGCAAGTCAGATCATATCATAATGATCATATGTTCTTTAATTTCAATTTTCCAGTTTTAGACCTGCTTTTGTTTTAGAAAGTAGGCTTGAATATGAAGGTAAGATATCTTGCGAAAGTATACTTTACATTTTTTTCATCAGAGGTGATGACAGCAAAGCCAATTGGAAATGCCAAAGGACAAATTTGAAATACAGAAAGGTAACTATAGAGATAACTAATTCTTCAAAATATATTATTTTTAAAAGGAAGGATGACTTTTGTCTTTATCTTAAATGTATTTTTCTTCTCTAATAATGTTTGCATTTGTGTATTTTGAGGCATTTCTTTTGATATAAAGAAATTAATTAAGGGATACAGTTCAAGTGATGGGATCCCCAATATCATGTTCCTCATCCTCTAGACCACACTAGATATTTCCAGTTGTTGGCCTGGTGGCTCCTGGACTCCACGGGGTATTAACTTAAATGGTGCTAACTTAATTGCTTTCTTGCTATGTCAAAAAATGACAATATGGATTATACAATATGATAGCTAATCTTACCATTTTATGCTACTGAAGATAGAAATTCTTATCAAATAACTTTATATAAGTATTAGTTAATATTAAAGGTCAGCAAGCAATACCCTGTATATCAAACCCAACTCAAGGTGTATTTCTTTTTAAAATTAAAGTTTTATTAGACATAACCATATACATTTCTTTATTTTTTGCTGTGGCAAAAATAAATATAGTAGTTATATATAATATAACTATATGTAATATAACATATAATCATATGTTCTACAGAACCAAAAATATCTAGCTTAAGGAGGAGGGAATTCTTAATCTCTGGAACTAAGACAAATAGACCATGGTTTAGTACTCACTTTATGCTTATTACTTTCTGTGAATAAATTTACATTTAAATACTTATAGAGTTTTTTCATATAATGTTCTAACACCACACTCTTCACTTCCACCAGAACATCCACTTCCACCAGAATGTCCACTTCACACCACCATTGTCTCTAGGTTCTCCCCAACTTCATTCCACTCTCCTATCTTGTACCCTCCACTCCTGCTATAATAAGCTAAGTTTTATAATATAATTCCCAGAGTCAGTTGCCTTTGTCCATTTATTATCCCCTTATATGTTTATATGTCTCCATATGTGAGTTGGATCATTCAGCGCCTGTCCCTTTTCTTCTGATTAGCATCACTCATCATGATACCCTGAGAACTATCCTCAATAAAAGCAAATTGCATAAGTCTGTGTTTTCTCACAACAAGGTAGTATTATGTTGTGTATACTACATATAATATACCATGGATATTTGAATTCAGTATCTGTTCTTGGGAACTAGACTTGTATAGCTTCCAGATTTGAGCTATCATAAATAGTACCACAAGTAGTACAAATGTCTTTTCAGGAGTTTTGTTACCCTTAGGATAGATGCCCAGAGTGGAATTACTGAGTAGTATTAAATGCTGGGATTTTGAAATGTTTCCCAGAAGATTAAACCAGTAAACATTCTCATTATCAGTGTATGATGATTTCTTTTTCCCCACATTCATGCCAGGTTTGGTTGTTTAGTTCTTTTTAGATGTGTTCTAATGTCATCGGCATGTATTGATGTCTCACTGCTTGGTTCTAAGTGATACAAAGCAGTTCATATCCTTTTCTCTTTTCTCGACTTTTTTTGGGGGGGTCACACCTGGCAGAACTCAGGAGTTCTCCTGGCTCTGTGCTCAGAAATCACTTCTGGTCGGCTCGGGGGGCGGGGTGGGGACAATATGGGATGCCAGGATTCAAACCACAGTCCATTCTAACTCAGCTGCATGCAAGGCAAAAGCCTTTCTGCTGTATTATCTCTCTGACCCCTTTTTTCCTTTTTTTGATCTTGATTGATTTCTGATTAAACACCACTTTTACTTTTATGCTTCTTTATTCTTTTTATAAGATTACACTTTAGTGACAATACTGAGGTTATATAAAATATCCAGGTGAATTTATTTCAGTAATCACACTAATCTGTTAATTTCCCAATATTGTAATGCACAGGAAAAAAATGGATAGAATTATAAAAAAAAAAACTAGGTAGAATGAAGCAAAAGAGATTAAAGAAAGTTTACATGGGCTAAGCTTTCTTTGTCTTATATATTTTACAAGGTGCCAACCAATGTCATTGTACTTTCATTTATTGAAGCTTTTATTTTAATGCCTAGAATGAATTATATATTTAAATTGTTTCCTATAACTCCTAGTTAATTTGTGGTTTTGAATTTTGTTGTACATATCTCCCAGAACCCTGTCATAAAATGCTGATTAGAATTTGTTAGTTTTTAAAATAGGTCATAAAATAAACTTAGCATTGCGATGTGTCTATGATAGTTCCTCAATGGCCTATTTGCTGTGATGCAGTTAATTAACCCTTCCAGATACCTAATGAGGAATCTAACTAACCTTGCTCAGTCTGTCTATGTTATTCCAGAGGGAGCTCATTATTATCTCCTAGTAAGTCTTCATACGAGGACTTCACATCTATTATGAGTATCAAGAAGACTTGGAATCATTGGTAACTATTTAGGATCAATAAAAATAAAAGAACATGTTTTCCATTCTGCCAGAGTTATATTCGAAATTTGCAATTAGGAATGTCATTTGGCAAACTTTCCAGTGAAGATCTCTTTATGCAGAAAAGACCAGGATCATTTCATGCAACTCAGTAACAACCGGAGCCCCCTTGCATTATTTATAGGTTTGCTCTTATTTCTAACCACAATTAAGTCTCTTGGTAACTAGCTTCCACTCACATTAAGCTTTTACTTTTCATTTTACATGATTCATTCTCCTATTGCCATTTTTTCTTAATACTACAACAAAAGTCACTCAGTTAGCTAATCATTCAGTCAACTGATTATGTTTTGTCTCCAGTGCAAGCCAGATACTGTTGCTATGTGATAAATCATATTAATTCCCTTCAATTTAATAAACAAGTTATCAGAATGACTTGAGCTCTTTGTTAGACATAGCACATTAGCTTCCACTGGATTATGACACAGATTATTCTGTTTTCTGCAATAAACTCTGTTATGCGCATTTTAGATCCAGTAATTTATTTCACATTGTTTATTCAAAGGAAATGGCAACATGGCTTTACATGCAGAAGGGTAATAGACCTGTGTTCCTTTGTACATCCTGAATAATAAAGGGTTTCACTCCTCCTCAAGGAAATGAAGATGAACCACTGCATTCTGAATTCTATTAGATTTTCTTCAGCACTGCATCAGTAGACTGCTATTTATGTACTCTTATATGCATAACACGATTCCTGTGTCCTCTGAGCTCTAGCCAGTATTATCTATTCCCTTTCATTTCAGGGATGCTTATTATTCTCGTCTTCAAACTATAGCTCAAAATTCAGCTTACAAGAAAAATTTTTGTCCTGAACTCCTCTCATGCTTCTTAGTTTCTAATAATCTGGATAATTTATACTTATGCAATGTGTTAAGTTACACAAAAATAAAGAGACTAAAAAGTACTAGTAGTATATTCATCACTCACTCAAATATTTTTAGCAAGTTGCCAACCTTACTTCAAAAGATCTGACAGGAGTATTTAACTGGGCTGGTGAAATAACTGAGATACTCAAGCATGTACCTAGTAGGTTTAAAGATCCAACTATATACAAGAAGGACCATAAGCTATGGGCGTTCCTGCTACTAAATTGAAAAAATTATTAGATTAGTTTAAAGTTGCTCCTAAATATGGCAATAATTATGTAATTATTTCACTATAAAATATTATCATTGAAATACATTTGGGGGCCCGGGAGATAGCATGGAGGTAAGGTGTTTGCCTTTCATGCAAAAGGCCATCGGTTCGAATCCCGGTGCCCCATATGGTCCCCCGTGCCTGCCAGGAGCAATTTCTGAGCATGGAGCCAGGAGTAACCCCTGAGCACTGCCGGGTGTGACCCAAAAACCACACAAAAAATATTTTCATTGAGCTGTAGAGATAGTACAGAGGCTAATACACTTACTTGACACAAAATAAACCTTTTTATCCGTGACATCCTGTATGGTTCCCTAAGCATTTCCAGGAGAGATCCTTGAACAGAACCAGGATAAGTATCAGAGGTTATAGCCCATCCCTTTAAAGAAATAATTACTGGAACACAAAACCAACCCTGGGGCTGGAGCAGTGGCACAGCAGTAAGGTATTTTGCCTTGCACGCCGCTGACCTAGGACTGACCAAAGTTTTATCTCCCGGTGTTCCATACGGTTCCCCAAGCCAGGGGTGTATTTCTGAGTGCATATCCCGAGTGTCAATGGGTGTGGCCCAAAAACATACAAACAAACAAAAACAACTCCCTGAGGTTTCTCTGGGGCTAGTCCTTGGGGATCACTTGTGCTTAGAAAACTTACAATACTAAGTGTTGCATTAATTATTTATTATAAAGTCCTAGTGGTGCATGGATGGATGGTGAGACCTTTCTCGGTCAGCCCAGCACCTGCAGCCCCTATGACCTCGCAGGTCTGTAGGTATCATGTGATGGCAAAGAAATGATCCACAGGCAGTTAGATGATGTTTCAGGAGACATCAGCTTTATTACAAGACCCTAACCACCATGTGTATATTTTTCACATGGTCTCTAAGCTAAGTTTTTTCAGCAGCCTCCTTCAGCTGCACTCCATCCATCTTGCTGCCTCTGCATCTCACCTCTTGCTGCATCTCTCTGTTATCCCTCCCCTAGGCCACTAATTACTAAACACAGACTCCGCCCAGCTCTGGGAGGGTCTCACCATCAAGGTAAGAATAGCATTTGGCTTTGGGGAGGGGTAACAGCTAAGTATCAGATTCAATTGTGGTCTTTATATGTGTACTCTAACCCATTGAGCTATAGCTCCAATCCAATAACTAATATAATATCTTGGCCATGCTTAATTTCTTCCATTGTGTCAAAAAATGTCAGATTATAGAGTTTGTCCAAATCAATGCTTATAAAAGTTTCCACATCACTGAGACATTAAAGTACCTATATCGGAAGGTGCAGCTCAGGACATGAAGCTCACCACAAAGAGTGATGAGTTTAGTTAGAGAAATAACTACATTGAGAACTATCCTAACAATGAGAATGTATGAGAGAAATACAAAGCCTGTCTCGAGTACAGGTGGGGATGGGTTGGGGAGGAGGGAGATTTGGGACATTGGTGACAGGAATGTTGCACAGGTGATGGTAGTGTTTTCTACATGGCAGAAACCCAACCACAATCATGCTTGTAATCAAGGTGTTTAAATAAAATGTTATTTTAAAAAATGAAAAAAGATTATTGATATTGTAAATTTTGGGTATTTTTGGATTAGAATATTTCAAATGATGTAATGAATCCAAGCCTGGCTTTATCTTAGACACATCTGATTTATTGGATAAAAACTGAGGATGTGCTCATTGTGTTTTAATCTCCATAATTATAAAATTAAATGAGTTGACTGAAAAAAAATAAAGTACGGATATCAAGATGCATGTAGCATACCAGTTCAACCAATCCCTAGCTGTTGTGATCTCCTGAGTACCATCAAGTAGTCACTGGTACCTTAGGCTAGAGTAGAATGGCGTCTTCAGATTTTAGTACTGAACCATAGGCCAGCAACTGCCTTATACACTGTATTATCTCTCTGGTCTTAGAATTTTTTAAGTTACATTCAATATAACAATTTTATCTCATTTCCTAGAGCATTTATTATTTTGAAGAAATACGTTTTTTTTATCTTTCCAACATTATCTGAACTCACCTTCCCAAAGTCATAAGTTACCTATAAATGTATAACATGTCCCCTGACTCATGAAAATTCTGCCATAGTACTTTAATAAAATTTAATATGCCTCATTTTATTCCGTAAAGCACTAAATAAAGTCATTAGAAACACAAGCATATAGTTAAATATGAAGTTATACTTTAAAATGACTATATACATATATCTATATAAAGATTTCAGGCTGAATATTCACAGGAGAGAGCATGCAATAAGACCGTCCAGACGAGAAATTGCTAAATCATTATTCACACTATATACTCACTCTTTCTGTCAATGCAGATGCAATTTTTTTCCTGGATGGATGCAGCTTTCTGATATGCTTGGATGTCACATTTAGTATGATGCATATTTTCTATAGTCACGACCTCTACACTGAAAACTATCCCATTTTCAGTGTCTTAAAAATGATTTTTAAAGTTTATACTACACTGAAAACTACCCCATTTTCAGTGTCTTAAAAATGATTTTTAAAGTTTATGCTTCACTGAAAACTACCCCATTTTCAGTGTCTTAAAAATGATTTTTAAAGTTTATAAGGCCAAGGGACCAATGGTTTCCTTTCCCAACATTTATATTTTCCTCACCTTCGTGGCAGGAAGTTCATTTCAGATTGCATTCCTGTGTCTGAATTGTGTTTCCTGTAAATCAGAGTATAAACACATTTAGATATATGATAAAAAATTTCAATATATTGTTTAAAATATGTCATTTCTATTTTCCTGGATAACGTGACCAGGGTAATTGCATTTGAAATACATTGCATAAAAATTTAGGTAATAATAATGGATCCTTAGTGAGTTTATTAAAATGTATATGGAAACTACACTTCCATTTACAAATAGTTGATGTGCTTAAGAGTTTATGTACTGTGAATATACAGAGAAAAGAAATTGGATTTTAACTATTTTATTCCTGCTCAAAATAAGTTCATCTGTTTCTTTGTTGTGATTTTATTACTAATTGGTTTTTTAGTCTCACTTAATGAGAGTTGTAGCAATTATGAAATAAAGCATGCCTACAAGGATGATTATATTGGACAGAGATACTATATAATTTGTTTGTCTTTGGTATTTTGGGTACCAAAGAATTTTCAGTCTTAGTAACAAAATTCAACTAAATAGTATTTTTTATATGAATTGACAATGAGAGAAATTCAAAGTCTCTTCTTATACCTCAATGGCTCAAATTATTCTTTGACTTACTGGTTTCAGAAAAGAATATACATATGCAACATCTGAGCAGTATAAAGAAAATTCCTATTCCCCATACAGAGTTCTTATTCTGTATATAATGAATATTCAAAAGGTTATGACTTAGTAGCAGCCTACCTTTGTGTCAGTCTTTTTTCTCCACCCCCAGCTCCACCCACCACCACTTTTTTTTTCCTTTTAGGCACAGTGATTTGCAATACTATTATTGAGAGGGTATCCATTCTTATAGAAATAGATGAATACTCATATACATTTGCACCAAAATGTAACTGAAAACAGTGGTTGCAAGTTTTCTTCATCTAAACAGAGTTCTCCATCTTAAATAGTTAGTTATGCACTTTCAAACATCCTATCACACAGACCTGCACTACTAGCTGTTAAGTTTTAGTAGGCAGATCCAGAAATGATTGTCTAGCTTGGGATCCTTATTGAACTACCTGTCATTTAGAATAAAAATGTCTCTTCACCTTTATGATAGCATCATGAACAAGGCAGCAAGCTAAAGCAGTTGCGGCCTGCACCATAAACCTGAAAAAAGTGTAAATCAACCTGACTTGGTCCATTTAAGGTAGCTCAATTAAGACTTAATGTTAAGACCAAAGTCTAAAAATTTTATGTGCTTCTTCAAAAAAAAATGACCAAATTATTTTTAAAACAATGGGAGGAAATGATAAAGGGAAAATGGAATATTTTTAAGTGTCATTTGCTTCTTATCTTTAAAATCAATTTCTTTAAAGAAATTTTACATCTATGTTCAATACATTGATTAAAACATTTTAGCAGACTAATTGAAAAAAAAAAACAAAGGTTGGATTAAATTATTTCACCATCATAAGGTTTATATGTAATAGTGTAAATGCTATCTATAACATGATCAAGATCAGAGAAAATTTTTAGTTTTCAGTGTTTAATTTATTACTATATCTGTGTTTATTAAAACCTTATAAACTAAAGGGAATGGAGATTTTGATACTGTCCTTCCCATTAACAATGTCAAAGCTATCTCAACAACCATTCAATGAACCTTTCAAAACATGTATCTGCTTATCTCACAATCTTTAAACTTATTTGCTGCCATGAAAATCCATCTTCTATATAGAAATCCTATCATTCAGTGATATAGGAACAAATTTCATAAGTATTGGAATCTTCCACTGTCTCCATGAATAGTTTGTGTTCAACATAATATATTATCAGAACCTATGTATTATTTATTCTGCTCCTAAATAATTTATTTATAAATATACTCCACATGTGACTTGAAATTCTTAATAACTTCTAATAACCAGTAAGTGTGTGCATGTTGGGGGAGCTATTTCGTGTTGCAAAAACCAGTGAGAGTTATCTGTTATTTTAGATAGCCTACAGGAACAACATAATGACTATTGTGATTTTTGGAAACTATATATCATTATCTTGTGTCAATGAAAGTCTAAAACATAGTCGTATAAATGTTAAAGGAAGGTTGGCTAATTACTAATTACAGAGGGAAGTCTACTTTTGAATTTGTTGTAAACATCTTTACATTTTCCTTGCAGCCATTACTTGTCGGAAGCAAGATGGAGGGCAGGCTGGAATCCATGACTGCCTTGGGCATGCAGGCCCTGTGCCAGCCCTCACCCAAGCCTGCCAGATTCCCTGCCAAGATGACTGTCAGTTTACAAGTTGGTCCAAGTTTTCTTCCTGCAATGGAGACTGTGGTGCCATTAGGACCAGAAAACGCACTATTGTTGGTAAGAATAATAAGGATGCCAAAGACAATATTTGGCAAAGTAGCAAACACAACAAAAGTAGAATCAATAAAAATAAAAAATATATTTGGACAATGTTTGCGATATTTCTTATTGTTGTTATATTTAAAATTGATAAGTTAGTGTATTTTCATATAAATTGACAATGAGAGAGATTCTATGTGTATTTTGTTCAGTAGAAAGACAAAAGGGCTTTGAGAACATGGTCATACATTATTTTCTGATTTGCACTTAGATTTTGGTAGTTTTCCTATAGACTGTAAAGTGCTTGGATAAAAAATGTTTTGAGGATCTAAAGGAAAGATTGCTACTTCAGCTTCTTATCATCATTCACACTGTCAGAGCCTCCTACTGTTTTTCACCTAGAAGAAGAAACATAATATGATACCTGTATCTGAAAGCTGTACTTCCAAAGGCAGAATCAGAGACAACTAGCAGCAAGAGTAATGAGCAAGACTAGAAAACATCATACTAAACTAAAACTGGGTGCTTTAAAAAATCATGTCATGGGCAAAATATATATGAAAGCATTGGTGTTATATAAACTATTCAGAATTTAAAGTTATAAAATAAGCCTCTTTTCATTATGAAGAAGTGAAAGCAATTTAAAGTATCAGGAAAGTTACAAGCATATAAGAAATACATCCCAAAATAAAAGGAATTTTAAACAAACAACAAAAAAGAAATACATGTATAATTAATGATATTCAATTAGTGATAATACAGATGATGTCGGTGGGGTAGAGGTGTCCCCAGGTGACATGTGATGTGAGAGAGAGACAGCAGCCTCAAGAAGGGAATCTATGGCTTTCTTTCCACCCACCTCTGCCACCAGATATAGAACTGTGAGCCTTGCTCTGGCAAGGAAAGCAAGATGAGACCTTGACCTGCTAAGGACTTTCTTGTTCATTGCCTTACCTCACAGAAAAGAATTTTAGGAGGAGACAAAAATGAAGTAAAACGGGTTTTATTTGGAAATTCTGAGTAAGGAAAAGTACAGGATGAGAATAGTGCATTCAAGAGGAAAAATGCTAGCTTCTTCAAAGGTGGAGAGAGCCCCAGTACACAACCCTGGACACATCTCAAAAACATATGCAGTTGACAGCTGTTCAAGTACCATGTAACCAGGCAACACAGTACACGAAGACACATGGACCCAGAGGGTACTTGTGCATACCTCCTTTGTTTTAAGTTGACTTTTATAAGGTAAGTTTAGATGATAGCCTTTTTTGATATTCCTTTTCTAGCTTTTATTCCCGCCCGAGATTCTCTTGGCAGTGGGTCCTCCAGTCTTTTCTGAGTTTGCAGTGGCACTTGCAAGACTCCTCAATGATGAAGTAACTCCTCCAATCCTGTCTTGGGTTTATCAAATCTCAAGAATTCATTGTCAAGGGAGCCCTTTTCTACCTGCTACCATGACTCACAGATGGCTTATATATAAAAAATATATGAAATTTGACTGCAATAATGTTCATTATTTTTAACCACAGATATTAATATTTTTTCTAATTTAAAATAAAATTTATTTCAATATATTAAAATTATATATAGCATTCTTGCTTTGTTTTGTTGGGGTGTAGATTTTGTGTTTGGGGGACTTTAGGATTTTTTGGTTTGGGTTTTGGAAATTTGGGGCCACAGTCAGTGGTGCTTAGGAATTACTCCTTGATCTGAACTCAGGAGTCACTTATAATGGTGTATAAGGGAGATTATGTGATGATGGGGATTGAACCTGGCCAGCTGCATGCAAGACGAGAACCCTCCCTACCTGCTATACTATCACTGCAGTTCTCATTTATATTATTATATTATGATATTAAATATGATTCTTTTGATTATAGTTGTCATATTTTATGCTAATTACCAAGCTTGTCAAATGTTTACTCTTCAGAAATGCCAAAGTGCTAAAGGTGCTTTATTACACACAATCAACCTGGGTTAATCTTCCCCTGGATCCCTTAGAGTACATTAGGAGTGATCTCTGAGTACAGAGCCAGAAGTAAGACCTGAGCTCTCCCAGGTGTGGACTCACTTCAAGAAAAAAAAAGGAAACATAAATGCTGAATGATGAAAATCACAATTAAGAAAGTAAAAAAAGAGGGCCCGGGAGATAGCATGAAGGTAAGGCATTTGCCTTTCATGCAAAAGGTCATCGGTTCAAATCCCGGTGCCCCATATGGTCCCCTGTGCCTGCCAGGGGCAATTTCTGAGTATGGAGCCAGGAGTAACCCCTGAGCACTGCCGGGTGTGACCCAAAAACCAAAAACCAAAAAAAAAAAAAAAAAAAAAAAA
>PVKC010008276.1:0-28304 GCA_004027635.1 Crocidura indochinensis | reverse complement strand
TACCAGATTAAGGTAATAAATGAATAAATAATGGATTTAAAAATAGTAATGATGTAAGCATAATAAAGCAGGATAAGAAAGAGTGTTGAATTTTCCTGATGGCAAAACATTTTTGTTTTTGATGCAAATGAAGGGAACAAACTAAAAATCAAGGAAAAAAATCACCGTGATAGATTTTAAAGACACCAGCATTAGACGAGAACATGGATGTGCAAAGCCTAATGTCATCAGAATTAAGTACTAAAACATAGTGTCTGTAGTATTAGTGTTACCAGAACTGACTCCATGGTTCCTGAGCACTGTTGGGTAACCACCCTACCCACCAAAAAAAAAAAAAAAAGCATAAAAGTAGCAGCATGAGATAATTATGTATTTCCCGTGCATCCACCCTAGACTCTAGCTAGGGTGAGTTGCAAACCTATATAAGAAAATTCCTTGGACCAGAGCGGTGCTGCAGTGGCTTGCTTGTGGCTGACCTAGGACAGATCAACTGCATTTGATCCCCCCTCGTCCTATATGGTCCCCCTAGCCAGGAGCGATTCCTGAGCACAAAGCCAGGAATAACCCCTGTGTTTCATCATATGTGCTCCCCCTCCAAATAAAGGAAACTTCCTAAAATTTTGTTTTAAAATATTTTTATGTAGATGTTCAATTTATACACAATTTTGTAGGTACACCACATGCCAGGGGTTCATAAAAATTTTGTGAGTGTACTACATATTTTGAGCTTATAGAAATTTTGTGGTATATTATATCACAAGAAGACTAGAGAGATAGTACAGCAACTATGGCACTTGTCTGTGAGCAGCTAACCTAGATTCTATATCCAGCATCATATATTGTCCCTGAGCTGCACCAGGAATGATCACTGAGCACAAAGCCAGCATTAAGACCTAGGCACTGCTGTGCAAGGAAATCTTACTGTCTTCAACAAAAAGCATGGATGTTGCCTGATTTTATTCAGTTTATTATTTTTGCCCATACTTTCTAGATGTCACTCTCACTAATCATTCTCCTTCCTGTCCTTAATACTTCTGCCTGTTCTACATCCTGTTTAATACAATTCCTGGTGTAGCCCAGCTGACAGTAGGCACTGTAATCATTTTCCCAACCAGACAACACTTGTGCAAATATCTCTATCCATCTGTAACTGGTTATGACTATGTTTTTATGTTTATTTTATCTGTTATCATGTATCTCCATTTATATTTGTTCCATTAGATTATAAACTCAATATGAACAAAGATTGTGCTTCCTATTTCCTTTGTAATTTCCTACATGCCTCATATATTGCCCTACACTGTCAGTGCTTCATAAACTCAACTAATTGAAGTTTGAACTTCTACTCGTATACTTGCACCAGCTGTGTAACAATTCACAAACTCTGTCTTGCACATAAATAGAGGCACAACCTTGCAGTGGAACCTTCATTATTCCCATCATCAGAGAATGAGCATCCCATAGTTAATCTTGGCTATCAAATAAAATACAACATGAAGAAATATAATGGCTTAATATCATAGCACATTTAGTCAGCATCTGAGTCTTAAAGGTTCTCTGTAAATGCATTTTTGGGTGGTAGTCATTAAAATATGTTTCTTCTAGGCATTTGGCAGAAAAATGATCAAAATAGGTTTATGCAGTCTGATGTAGCAACTGGTAAAAACACTTTAAAGTCAGTGGCTATAGAGGCTTTTCAGACACCATAAGACATTGTTGCCACCAACTTCTTAGATTGCACTCACCTCCTTCATTCCAACAGCAGAATGAAAGGACATTTTCCTTTGTGGTATTAGGGTCATTTTATAGAAACCTCAGTTATATCATATACTGTGGGCACCTGTGAGATTCCTTCCATTTCACACCATCTATTGCAAACATCTTAGATGAAGAGGATTGAATCTGACCTCTGTCCAAAGCCCCACAGCCAATGAAGTACTCAGTATATACTAAGTCATATATTTGAAAATAGGTCTTTTTTTTTTTTTTTTTTTTTTTACTACAAGCAACAGAAACCCAAGTCTGGGAAGAAAGGGAGCCACATAACAGTAAAGATTCAGGGAGAAACTTTATCAATGAGAGTGGGGTTTTCATGATCATCTAAGGTTTAATAGGACAAAAACCTATCTTAGAAAATATTGAAATAGGCTAACAGCTACCAAAAATAAAAAGTCCCTGGGGGCCGGGCGGTGGCGCTGGAGGCAAGGTGCCTGCGCTAACCTAGGACGGACTGCAGTTTGCTCCCCTGGTTCCCCATATGGTCCCCCGTGCCTGCCTGGAGCGACTTCTGAGCAAATAGCCAGAGGTAACCCCTGAGCGTCACCAGGTGTGGCCCCCCCAAAAAAAGTCCCAAACATTATGAGTTTAAATATTATTGCTTTAATCCAGAAGTGATCCGTATGTCATGGGGATTTCCAAAGATCCAAGTTCCTTTCAGTTAAATTTTAGGATCCAGGAGTTTTCCATATAAAAAAAATATTGCATCAAATTGTTTTACCTCAAAAAGTATCCAAAAATACATCATAAAATATATCTGTAATTAATAGAAATAAAAATATTTCTGAATGGGAATACATGCTGGATAATTTTTTACAAATTATACCTATGTTTGACAAAAATGATAACATTTTTTGATAATCTCCATCTGGGGCAAAGTAATAGTACAGTGATTGGGCATTTGCCTTGCACGTGACCAACCCAGAACAGACTCGAATTCAATCCTGGCATCCCATATGGTCCCCTGAGCCTTCCAGGAGCAATGTCTGTGCACAGAGCCAGGAATAACTGTTGAGCACTGTCGAATGTGGCTTAAACATCAAAAACAATAAATAAATAAGTAAATAAACAAGAAAATAATTTCCTTATAATCCCTTATATACTCCTCTTATAAATACACTTTATACTCCTCTTATAAATCAACTAATACAAAATAAATTCAACTGAATTTTAATTTTTTAAGTCACAGTTAGGTAGTCAAATGATAGCACATCAGATAGGACATTTGTTTTGCACATGACTGACCCAAGTTTAATCCCTGGTACCATGTACGCTTAGTACCCTGATCTCTGCCAGGAGTGATCCCTGAGCACCGAACCAGAGTTCTAAGCATTACCATGTCAACAAAATAAATTTAAAAAAATTAATAAAATAAACATCATCGTCAGTAACTGAAATTACAAAAACAAAAATCACTCTTTACAAACAGAAGGCAAAAGTTACTTCAGAGGACCCACTGTGCTTGCAGTAGAAAGGCCACTAGGAATAAGTCCATAAAGAGGGGGAAGATCCTGCCACCCAGAATGCACACACCTTTGATGAGAACGGCAGGGGTCTCTCACCCTTAGTGTCCCAGAAGAGGGATGTAATCAGCTCCCAAAATCAAGTAAGAGGAAGAAGTGATGCCAAGACCTGAATGAGTAGTAGGTAAGGATTAGTTCACAGAGGAGCTGGTATTTTTGTCTATCTCAAAGAAAGCAGTTGGGCTTTAAAATGAAAAAAATGTAAGGTAAACAACAAAAGACAAAGATGATTAAAAAATCATGGATAATACTTAAAAAAGAGTCACAGGACAGATAGATAATACAGGAATTAATACACCTTGCATGCATATGGCCCTATGTTGTTCAATCTCCAGCACTAGAAGATTCCTCAAATACTGCTAGAAGAAACACTCACATACTAAGCCCAAGTCATCCACTACCCAAAAATAAAAGTCAGAAACCAGTGCTGAATGGTCTCTGAGCTCAAGCAACAATCTGTAGTTCATGTACAGATGGCATCAATTTTCCATTTCCATGAAATTTGTGATTTCATGTTCACTGGCACCTGAGTATGATCTCTTTAGGAGAAATGTGAGCTCTCCAGGTCAGAAAGGATAGGGACTTGCTAAGACAAGAATCCATCTGTGCAATTTTATTTCTCATTGTAAATGTGTATTTTGGCATTCTGGATTTATCAGACTCAGAGAAGGTGGTTACCGTGAGATAAACATTAGAAAGCTGAACCTGTTCCCTATGTGCTACTGTGACAGTTCAAAGTTACCTAAGTTGAATGACAAATCTGTGTCAGGTCCAATAAAATGACCAAGGTAATTAATGCTTTACCATGAGACTCAAAAGGGATGCAATCACATTTCTTAAATTACTAATCCTAAATAATATTTTGGAGTGCTGAATACAGAGGATCACATTTACAATTCAATCACATTGCTTTAAGCTATTCATGGAGTATGATCTGTCTGATGCAAATTAGAAAGTCATTGAAAATTTTTGTCATCTAGTCATTGAATGATGTCATTATTTTACTATCTTCTGAGGAGAAAGGAGTAGAATTTCACTTATATTTGGTCTCCACTGCCCTTGGATGGATATAAATCTGTACCTTGTACAACTTCAAAGGAAGGACAAATTTATGTTTTGGCAAAGTGCTAAATATTACTCAAATGGAGATCACTGTTTCTCCTAGAGGAAAGACCTCCAAGATAGTCACAGTATAAGACATTATCACCTCATGTCCAAATGCACTTTAGGTTGGATTTAATTATTCTAAATTTATAGACCATTTAACAAAGGTGACTTTCTGGAAAGCAATCAAGAATGCAATCAAGAATGGTCCAGAGAACCAAAGAGATGGTACAGGGGTTAAGGCTTTTGCCTTGTATGCAGTCAAACCTAATTATGCATAAGGTCCCTGAGCATTACCAGGTGTGGTCCCCAAACCTAAAAGGCATCAATTTTTTTTACTTTTTTGTGGGGGAGGCAGGGCTTTTGGGTTACTCCTAGCTATGCTCAGGACTACTTTTTTCTCTGTCTTCAGAAATTACTCCTGGAAAGCTAGAAGGGTCATATTGGGGTGCTGAGGTTTAAACTCAGGTCAGCCTCAGGAGGCAAGTGCTTTGCTCACTAAACTATTACTCCAGTCATGGCATCAAACGTTCTTACCAAATAATCACATCTATACTCTACAGCAGTGTTTTTAAGCCTTTTTCTGACCATGGTCCCTTCCAGCATTATGCCCTCTTCTAATGGCACTGCCTGTTCCACCAGTGATTCCTTAGTCTCAGGTCATGGTCTGAGACACCATTTATGCTACTTTCACCTGTGCCTCCTTGGAATATACAGAAAGTCCACAAGGGAACCATATAGCATTTACTTGAGAAAGGCTGCTCTAAATCACCCAATAAAACTATCCTATACCTGTGTCAGGAGCCGTGGCGCAAGAGATAAGATGTCTGCCTTACCCGTGCTAGCCTAGGACGGAATGTGGTTTGATCCCCTGCATCCCATATGGTCCCCCAAGTCAAGAGTAATTTCTAAGCACATAGCCAGGAGTAACCCCTGAGCATCACTAGGTGTGGCCCAAAAACAAACAACAACAACAACAAAAACCTATCCTATAACTATTTCATTGATGCTGGCAAGCCACCAGTAAAAAATTGACCAACAGAAAACCTTGGTGAATAATGATCTAGCGTTTGTTTGGGCCACATCCAGTTAGTTATGCTAGGTTCTGGAGATGAAATCCAGAGCACTCAATTTACTCATTTAATATATGCATTTAAAAAATTCACTCTTAGTTTTCCACTTTTAATTAATTCTGTCTCTTCAAATTTATTACTCTCTACTATATTTTTTCCAAAGGTATTTCTACCATTTTTATACATTTTCAATTTTGGAATTCTGGGTAACCAAACCAGAGGGAATAGTAGCATTCAGATCAATCTATTTTAAATGGCTTTACCTTTACCTTTAGTCACATAAGCATATTTGAAGTTTTGTTTGTTTGATTGGTTGGATGGTTGGTTTTGGTTTTTGTGCCATACCCAGGAGCCCTTAGGGTTATTCCTGGTTCTGTTCTCAGAAATCATTCCTGCTAAGCTCAGAGAACCATATGGGATGCCGGGAATTGAACTAGGGTCAGCTGCATGCAAGGCAAACACCTTATCATTGTGCTATCACTCCACCCATTGAAGTTTTTAATGCAACAAATTAACTACTTCTGTTGTCATTCCTTTTATAATAAATAGTGTGCTTCCTATTATGCTGTATGGTTTTCAAATAATTATAACCAATAATGGTCATTTTAGATGTAATAAATTTATGACTCATTTACACATCCACTCAATTATACAAGTATTTGCTTATCTAGCATATTTAAATATTTTCATATACAAATAGACAAATATTTGAGTTTTTTAATGAGAGTTCTGTTTCAAAACTTTCAGATTTAAGACTATGTCTGCCTTAAACCCTTGATGACTAATATCATCAGGGCTGTAGAGTCAGTAGATAAATGTTCGAATCTGATTCCAACTCTGACTCTGACTCCAGGTACCTAAAATATCCTCCGACTCCAATTCCTCGACTCCGACTCCTCAGATGACCTGAATATCTTGTTTATTATATCTGTCATCTGTGGCAGCTTGCTCAGCACAAGCTATAGAGTAGAAACAAGAAGACTAAATTTTACTATAAAACTTTTACCATGGGTTTCATAATTGGAACTACTAAAAAAAAATTATAAAAATAAAAAGAAATTGAACTATCTTGAGTTGTCCAAATCTGGTATTAGAGAAGTTAAGAAATCCTAAAGTGTACTTTTAGAGAACATAAAAAAGATTACATCAGTAATATAATAATAAAGAAAACTTTTTAAAAGATATACGTTAGAATTTATTATCTTAGGGACCAGAGTGGTAGCACAGCAGTAAGGCATTTGCCTTGCACGTGGCTGACCCAGGATAGATATGGCTTTGATCCCAAGCATCACATATGGTGATTGCTATTTCTGATTGCAGGGCCAGGAGCAATCCCTGAGTGCTGCTGGGTGTGGCCCAAAAAACAAACAAACCAAAAAAAAAAAAAAAGGAATTTACTATCTTAGTTATTTTGTGATGCTTCTGTAATTGGTGATGGCCAACCTAATGATGATATAAAATCAAACATTCCCTATGTGTAAAATATTATATAAGTATAAGATGTTCTTACTCTTCACACAATAGCAAGTGAATTAAAATATTGAATACTAAAAGTGTCTATTGGTTTGCCAGGTTGTTATCCATTACTGTATCATAATCAATGTTCACTGCTAACAGCTAAATTGTGTCGATGTCTATACTACTGAAATAAAGCAAATAAAATTATCTTCTATAAATTTTTAACTTGGAGGATAGAGTGCTAAAGAAACCTGCCATATCAAGTCTTTCCTTTGCCCTTTGCTGTGTGCAGGCAGCAATCTTCAGTCTAGAGCTTTAGTTACAGGGATTAAGATTTATGTCTTGTATATCTCCAACCCATTTGAGTTCTCAAGACATGTGTCTGCATGGCGGAAAGCTTGTCACAAATAGGAGATGGGGCAGGGAGTGCAATTAAGACTTAGTTGAATAAGAACTGTGTGCTAAAAGGAAGCAGACTAATATGCCTGGTTTCGGTATCACAGTGACTAATAGGAAGAAATAGAAGACAGAGAATAAAAGTATCTGCCATAGAGGCAGGTTGTTGGCTGGGGTATCAGTAAGGAAACTATGGACATGAGTGGTGGAAAGTGTGCACTGGTGAAGGAATGAGTGTTTTAACATATGACTAAAACTCAACCATCAAAAACTTTGTAACTGCATATTTCAGCGATTCAATTTTAAAAATTAAATTATAAATAAATGTATATGCTCCCCCAAGCAATTCTAGAGGTCATTTCTGGGTACAGAGCTAGAAAAAGAAAACCTGAGCACCTTCCAGTATGCTCAAAAGTCCATCCAAAGAGTAATAATAAAACTTTGTAATAAGAAAAAGAAATCTCGAAGAAACAAAAATAGTGTCAAATGACCAAATTAATGAGGTCAAATTCTCATCTTAAAGTATTTGTTTTCTCAAAATTATAATGAATATTCTAAAAAGCTATAAAATTCCAAAATATTTATAATGTAAACTATAATCCAAATACATACATACTATAAAGTAACAAGTACAAAAACATATAATAAAAAACAAAAGAGCAATGACTACTGAAAAATAAATGTCTTCATTCTACAGATCAACTGCAAGAAGAAAATCAATGTTTATTACTTTGCCCTCTGCAAACCTTCCACATTGTGTTCTAATGTTAAGATATCTATGATTTTGACCCAACAAAAAGCCTTTCACAAGCACATATCCATGATGCAAAGCATAGGAGAATCCCATCTTTTTCTTGTTACTTCTCCTGCCTCATTTTCAGAACACATGCATGAAAAAGTGAACAAAGTTACCTTTCGTTAGCCTCAAGTAATTCCACAATATCAACTTGTTGAGAAAACTCTTCATTTGCACCAACTCTTCTTCCTGCTCAGGAGCTTCACAGATGTGGGGCTGCTACATAGGACAGAGTCAACTGATAAGTCTCACTGTGCTCAATCAACTACAGGTCTCACTGTACTCAACAGGTGGCACCAGTTATACATTCTCAGTTAATTCCTGTCCTGAAAGTTTCATATTTTTGTCTCTCCTGCTGGCAGAAACCCTCTAGTCCATGAATACTTGTCTTGGTATAAACAGTTTGGGCATCTATTACATAATGACTTTTCAAGGACTTAGATGAAGAGGTTATTAAACTGGAGGTGGTACGGCAGGTGGCACAGATACCTTGGCAGCCTTTGTAAGCAAACTAAAACATAAGCCAGGATTGTGCCTTAAATTGCAAGCAATTTTAAGAACAACCAATAACAGCTAACCAAGAAGTCAGCTTTCCCAGAGACTGTGACTAATCAAGTAATAATCAATAATTGTTCATTTTATGTCTTTAAAAACCTTTCTCCTAAGTAGCCAAATTCATATGACAAAATAAATCCTTAAAATTATGTAACTTGTTACATATTACCATTAATATTTAATAACTTATATTAATGTTTAACGTTTACTATAGTCACTGAATTCCAAAGAATTTTAATTCTTAAATTGTTAGGCATTAAATCATCAGACCAATGAATCATGAGACTTCTTCAATCAAATCTGAATGTTTTAAATATTGACATATTGATATTATCATGTATCCTCTAGAAATTGTTCCCTATTGTTCCCATCAAAACTTCTTTTTGGGGGGCCAGAGCAGTGGTGCAAGTGGTAAAGCATCTTCTTTGCCTGCGCTAACCAAGGAAGGACTGGCATTCTGGCATTCCATATGGCCCCCACGTCAGGGATGATTTCTGAGTGCATAGAAAGGAGTAACCCCTGAGCATCACTGGGTGTGGCCCCAAGACTAAACAAACAAACAAAACTTCTTTGAGGGGCCCGACCAATAGTATTATACAGTAGGAAGTTTGCCTTGCATGTGGTCAAACTATGTTTGATTCCTGGCATCCCAAATGGCCCATTGAGTCTGCCAACATTGATTCCTGAGTTCAGAACCAAGAGTAACCCCTGAGTACCACAAAGAATTACCAAACAAATAAACATACAAAAAAAGCAAGCAAACAAACAAACCTTATTGTTTGTTTTAGGATTATATTGGCAGTGATCAGGGATAACCCCTGGAGGTACATAGGGACCTTGTGTAATGCTAAGAAATGAACTCAAATAAGTCATTATGCAAGGCAAGTGTCCTGTTAGGTATACTATTTCTGGTCCCACCTTATTAGACCTTTTTCTAGGACCTTAATTTTAGCTCTCTACCTATCAACCTAAATAGAACTGAGAATTAAATTCAATAATAGTTAATTTTGGGGGTGGGAGCAATAACACAGCAGTAGAGCATTTGCTTTGCATGCAGTACATCCAGAATGGAAGGTGGTTCAAATCCCGGCATCCCATGTAGTCCCCCAAGCTAGGAACAATTTCTGAGTGCACTGCCAGGAATAACCTCTGAAAGTCACCAGGTATGACCAAAAATAATAATGAATTTTGTTTATGAAGATAATGATTTTTTTATTGAAGAATCATTTTTTCCTATGTTGAACCATTAAAAAATAACGTGGTGGGGACTGGATCAATAACACAATGAGTAGGACATTTGCCTTGCATGCAGCTGATCCAGTTTCAATCACTGTTATACCATAAGATCACAATAGCTTTCAGGAGTAGTCCCTGAACACAGAGCCAGGATGTGTTACCCCCCAAAACAAACAAACAACTTGCTGTACCAGAGCAATAATAAAATGGACAGGGTGCTCACCATGCACATGGCCAAACAAGGGTTCATACCCAGCATTCCATTCCTAAGCCTATCAAGAATGTTATTTTTATAAATAATATGTATATCCCAAATGCATAAATATTTAACAAAAGTACTCCAAATTAGTGTGGTCATATCTAAGAACAAAACTAAACTTACATTTGATAATATTTTTGCAACCTAAAAGAGCATTCTGTCTAAAAATTAATGCACACAATACCTAAAATCTATCATTTTATACTTGCAATGTTTATAAAATTTATAACCATTGTCACTCTATTTTTAGTTCTATTGCTAAAGGCCATGTGACATCATCTATCTTCTCTTTGAGAAAAATGCTTTATTACTTAAGGTTAAAAAACCCAATTTCAGGTCCCGGGAGATAGCATGGAGGTAGGGTGTTTGCCTTTCATGCAGGGGGTCATCAGTTCGAATCCTGGTGCCCCATATGGTCCCCCCTTGCCTGCCAGGAGCAATTTCTGAGCATGGAGCCAGGAGTAACCCCTGAGCACTGCCGGGTGTGACCCAAAACCCCCCAAAAACAAACAAACAAAAAAAACCCCAATTTCAGTTTTGGTATGTCTCTGGTCACTAGAATTCATATCAAAATAGGACTGTAAAAGTTTACTCCTAAGGTCTATCTCTTACGATCATCTTAATTCATTACTCCATCCTGAAAAGCATAACATTTTCAAGCAGCTGATGCTTTAAACATGCTGGACTGGACTGAGCATTCCTTCGTCCTGATGTCATGCATCAGCATTTGTCTCCGAAGACATCTTTTGTAGTTGTAACCAAAAGGCAAAAGAAATCAGAGCTGTGAACAGTGAAAGAGGGAGGGGAGAGGAAGAAAACTACTTACAGCAATTCACTAAAAAGAATTTTGACACAAACCTGTATATTTTTATTCAACTTATATATTTTAAAATCAAGCCTCCTGGCTTTTGTAAGGTCTTATGCATATTTTCACACTACTGGTTTTGAAAATACTCTGCTTTATGGTAATGTGTCACTAGGAAGTTAGCTATAGTTTCATGAAAGACGTTTTCATCCCTGACTGGCATCTTCTCAATAGCTGGGGCCCAGGCACACCACTCTCTTCCCGGCAAGGCCCTCAGCTCTGAAACAGTGCAGCATTCATAACTTACCCTCAGCACCGCAGGGCAGCACCACAGAAAAGCTTCACCAACCTAATGGGTTACATCACTAAAAAGTCTTCCATTTGGCTTAGGTGAAAAAACATGAATGCATGCCTCATTCATTCCACCACCTTAAAAAAATCATATACACTACCCTAAGTTAAAGACTTACATTCCCATAACCCAGTTCCAAGATGCAAGACTGTCCTTACTAAATCTTTGGCAAAGGAGTCAGTGGCTTTCTAAAATGTGTAAACCATCAAAATATATTCTGTAGTTTGTGCCACTGTTTAAAAAAATAACAATGAAATACCTAAAATAACTTGGATTTTGATGGGAAAGTTTTTATTAGTGCTAGAATGGTATTTAGGTTTGGGTCATATTTTTTTTTTGATTTTTGGGTCACACCCGGCAGTGCTCAGGGGTTACTCCTGGCTCCATGCTCAGAAATTGCTCCTGGCAGGCACGGGGGACCATATGGGGCACCGGGATTCGAACCGATGACCTTTTGCATGAAAGGCAAACGCCTTACCTCCATGCTATCTCCGGCGCCCCTCATATTTTTAAAAGAGATCCAACTTACAATAATGGAACCAAAATCCTGACCCTCCTCATTGATACCAGCACACATACTAAGACACACAGAGCTTCTTTTTGCCCCTCTAACCATCACCCTACTTTCCCTGATGGTCTAAAGATACCACTTTTCCCTGAATCTTTTCAGTCATGCACCTGTGACATTTTGGAATCTCAGCACATACTAGATTTCAAAATATTTTCACTTAAAGAGAACACACTTTTCTTCCCTCCTGCCCTGGGATAAATAGCAGGACAGCATGTCCATCTTAGCTCAGGTTTCTATACACACTTGGAAACATTTTTGTTTTAAAGCCACAGTTCAAATTCTCTTCTTTAAATCATACAAATGAGAGAGGTTAGTACAATATTCTGGCAATGAGATTTAAGGTTCTGAAGCATCCAAAGCTACTGTTGCACCTAGACTGCCAAAGATGTCTGCTATGCTCTCCTGTCCAGGGTGCCATGGCTTCACAGACCACTGTGACAAGAGTATCAACTTCCCATCTTTACTGCTGTCTGTCTGAATGACAGCAGAAAGTCATGTCAATTATGAAGGGTTGTGGACCTTATGACTAACGACTCACTCAAAGCCATTTATCCCTTTGGTCATGAAAATCCATCCTCACTCACCAATCCATAACAGCCTAGAATTTTATAGCTTCTTCTATGTTCATGTGTTTGGAAGAATCAAGCTGCTGACATCCTATTCAGAATCTGAATGCTAAACATCTTTTGTAACACAATTACAAGAATCGACTGAGCTAAATTTGAGATCACTGTGTTTTGTCCTGCTTTCACTTCTTTGGTGTGAACATTCTTCTAAATTTGATTTTTCTGTCTTGCTTGTTTTTGATATAATCCCTAACTGACAAACCTAGGGAAAAAGATGATTTTTTCTGATGTATACTGAGCATTTCAAATAAGTCTCAATTCTAAACAGAACAGAAAATTAGTATAAAATAAACTCATTACCAAAAAATAAACATAAGCATTAATTCTTGAAAAATAGAACATCTCGGGGCCCGGGAGATAGCATGGAGGTAAGGCATTTGCCTTTCATGCAAAAGGTCATCAGTTCAAATCCTGGTGCCCCATATGGTCCCCCGTGCCTGCCAGGAGCAATTTCTGAGCATGGAGCCAGGAGTAACCCCTGAGCACTGCCGGGTGTGACCCAAAAAACAAAACAAAAAAAAAATAGAACATCTCAATTTGCACTGAAATAATCTAATATTAATATCACCATATCTTGTTTATGACTCGAATTCCTCCTCACTATAATATTTGTACATTGTATACTAATGTGCATTATAGATTTATGATTTTTTTCAAAATTCAATAGTCTCTAGACGTGGCACCATACTCTCTCCTTCAAAACCATCTAAAGGATTCCTTTTCTTTACTCCCATTTTTTTTTTAGGAAGCCTTACTATTTGCTTGTGTACTTAAGTCTTATTATAAGTCTTGTCAAAAGAGTATCCTGACCTTAGAAATGGCAAGTAATAATGATTCCATAATTTAAAGAATACTGTTTATGAAAAAAATTCTAATTTAAACTCAAATTCTTTAAATCTGTATCCACCCAGTAATTTATGGGTTGGCAAGGTAAACAAGAAATAAGGAAACTTCCCTTAACAAACTTTTCTTAATAATTAAGTCAGATACTGATTATTCAAGACAGAGTGATGATTAAACTGCAGCTATAGATATAGCGGTCTTTTTCTACTTTTAGAAGAGAGGCCAAAAAAAAAATCACCGAGTATTCACATGACTGAGGATAATTAATGTCAACCATTTGCACCATACAAAAAATAGAGCTTCTGTTAAGAGCAAACAATAAAGACATTATTTTGGTCCCATTGTCTTTTTCTATGCAGTTCCCATCTCTTAAAAGTACATGCAAACACAAGAGCATTCCAGCTATCCCCATGTTATCCAATTTGTCTGATAATGTTGCTGGAAAGAATGCTGTACATAGCAAAGAAATAAAGAAAAGAAAACTACTTTAAAATACTTCAATTTCAAATTTAGCACAAGAAAAGATGACGGAGAAACATAAGCATTTAGGTAGATATTCAAACTGCATGGCCAAATCTCCAGACTGGTGAAACAAAAAAATTGCCACTTTTTAAAAAAAACACTGTGCTTTATGTAAGTACCGAAAATGTAGCAAGATTTACCCTAAGATGCTAGCCCAACCCAAGTCAAAGATCTCTGAAGAGAAGTATGAAAATCAAACCTCATTTTTTAAGGCCACACATAATTTTAAGAGAGGGAATATTAGCATTAAATAAAACTAAGACAAGTTAAAAAAGTTAAAAAGAGTCATATTTCAGCCAAGGCTTCTTAAGTTTTTTTCCACTTGTTGGCACTTTGGGCCTATAAAATGTTTATGTGACCCTAAATATTTAGATATACTTCAAAACTATTTACTGATAATTAATTATAAATTAATATTTACACAAAATTTTAGGTCCTACAATTTTAGAACTAGGATCTAAACAACATGCAACTCATTTTCAGAACATGAGACAATATATAGCATGTTATATACACTGAATCAAGTCAGGTTACAATTTTTTGGCTATTCTGGACAACAACCAGCAGGGCTCTGAGGTCATGGCTCATGTTCATTCTTCAGTGCTCAAGGATCACTCCTGTAGGCGAACTGGGGATCCTGCAGTCTAGCAGATCAAGTCTAGGCTCCTTGGATACAAAGAATGCAGACCATTGCATTGATTACCTCTCTGGTTCAGTGAAGTTTCATTCTAGCTATACTGTATCAATTTCTTTTTCTTCTAAGATAATCTTCTCCTTAACTCCTAGTAATTCTGTTTCCTACAATGATCTTTAATAATTTACATAAAGTGCATTATCACTAATGTATAGCTATTATTATAGAAAAAGAAACCACAAAATACATCATATAGTTTCAGCCACACATTTATATTCGATGTTTGGCAAGCTTTCTTGAAATGACTACTGGCGTACATTAACTTTTCAATTATAAAGGGACTTAAATTCTTTCCACAATAAACTTAAATTTTGTATTGTTTTATTAAGTTTAAAATACAAATTTTGTACTTGTATTTAAGATTTTTTTATGGAAAGAACAAAATAAAGTCAAAACCTACAATGTCAGATGAAAGTATTCATTTTTTTGAAAGTATTCATTTAAAAAAACAGATGATTTCATGCAACTGAAGGTGCTGCTCTCTGAATAGTAGAAATGTGAACAGGGCATTTTATCTAATAAATAATTCCACTCATATAGAACATAAACACACACAACCACAAATACAGGAGTGAAATAAGAAGTGGGATAATATTTATAATATAAAAAATAAAAAATTCCAACAAGAAAAATTTCAGTTATGAAAGTTTTTCTAAATATTCTAGACAGAAGCAAATAATGCATTGTCCCTGCTAAAAAGTTAATATAATTAAAAGTTGGATAGAAAATCTTCAAGATTTTTGTGCAATGGCAATGGACTATTCAAACATTTAGTGCTGTACTCATGGAATTTTTTTTTCTCTGATACCACCTTAAAAAATTCCTTTCATCTCCACTTAAGATAACTTTTAATTGCATACCAACTTACAAACTGTTAATGGTGGACAAACCTGGCACACATTATTTCTAGTATAGCCTGAAGCTAAAATTATTTCTGTCACTACAGAAAAAGAATAAAAGCTACCAGATTATGCATAAGCTTTGTTTCTACCAATAATTTTTAAGTCAGCCCCATTATCTGAATGATATTAGCAGGTGGGAAATTGAGTAAGTCTGGTTTAGCTTTTGATATTTTCCTTGATTCTACATAGAAGAAAATGCCCATTGACTGGTTCATATAATAAAGTACGCAGATGCAAGAAACCAGACAGAAGATAAGTGAAAAGAGTTTAGAAACTAAAATATTTGAGAAGGGGTTTGTCTAAAATACTACAAACTCTGGAGCATATATAACCAAAATAAGACCATGAGGTGAGAGGTTAATTTAATGAGCAGCTTAAAGAGCTGAAGATGCTGCTTTAGAATAAAGCACCAGACTGACTCTTTGAGGTAAATCATCAAGTAGTTGGAAAAAATAAAGCAAGCACTGAGATGAGACCCAATCGGAAACAGATATGAAAAGTAAAAGGTCATCAACATAGAGCATCTGCAATTCTAGGAAGGAATGAGAAAATAGAGTCAGAATGGATGAACATAAGAACAACTGAGGTTACTTGATTTTGTGTGTATGTGTGCAATTAGAAGAATGCTTTTGTCCTGCCATCAAGTCTGCTACTGAAACTATTACCAGCATCAAAACCAAGATGGTAAATGAAGCAAAAAGTAGGCTACTGTTATGGACATCCAGGAAATAGGTATTCGGGACATTAGAGGCACCCTTTATGGCCTTAAAAAAAAGGCTCAGGGGCCCTGGAGATAGCATGGAGGTAAGGCGTTTGCCTTTCATGCAAAAGGTCATCGGTTCGAATCCCGGTGCCCCATATGGTCCCCCGTGCCTGCCAGGAGCAATTTCTGAGCATGGAGCCAGGAGTAACCCCTGAGCAATGCCGGGTGTGACCCAAAAACCAAAAAAAAAAAGGCTCAAAATATACTTATTTTTAAGTTATCAACTACATTTTTCCTAATTAATAAATTTAATTTCTAAGAATAAAAACCAAGTCAGAACACTTTAATGTAATATATGATTCACATAACTCCCCTGAAAAATCATTTACTGCACTGAGACATAAGTGTACTTAATATGTACCATGATAAAAAAATAATTAAATGGTTGCCACATATCACCTTAGAGGTTTCATTTCCATATTGAACTTAAAGATCACTTTTTATAAAGTAGTCTCAAGATGCATGTTCCGTTTACAAAAGCTCTTCAGATGAAAGATGTTTTTGCAAATGCAAAATATGAATTATTGTCATCATCATCATTTTTATTGTGCAAGGCATGTGAATGGGTTTTGCATCTGGTGGCTCGAAGGTTTTACCACAGCAGGGTGGCTGGGTTAAAATCTAAATTCCTAAAGCAATACTGTCATACTTTGAACCATAGTGACATCCAAGAGGGATAATGACTTTCTGATGAAGTGTGCGTCTCCTCCATGGTAAGAGAAGAAACGCCAGTCCTAGATCTTGGTGCAAACTCACTGCTGGCTCCTGCCTCAAAGTGGATAATAAATGGCTGCAGGCATTTCTCGGTTATCCTATGTGAACCTCTGACAGCAGAAACCGCAACAGGCCACGGTGCTGAAAATCCTAACAATTTGCACGATCTATTAAATATATTTATATGTGCATGTGTGTGCAGATGTGGATATTGCTAAAAATATGAAATTAAAATACTATTTTCTATATACCTTCCACAACATAAGTGGCCTGTATCTTCTTTCAAGACAGAGTATCAGTTTATTTCAAATTTAGAGATACTGGCCTCGATTCAAATTCATGGCAGTTATAGAAACCAATGTTCCGTGCCTTGATTCAGGTGGCAAGCATTAAATCTTTTTCCGGCTGTCACGCAACAACAACTTTAATACAAATTAGCACTGCCAAACTCAGTTTTCTGAGCTCAGAGGGCCTTGATGCTACTCCGTGAATTTTACTCAGACTTTCCCATGAAAGGTGCTCTTTTGAAATGGTAGCATCCAAGAAGAAAAATCCAAACCAAACAATTACAATTTAATCAATTCTGAATTCCACGTCAGTATTTTCAAGGTATGATTAAAAAAAAAAGACCCATATCCCTCTTTTTTGTATTTTTACTTATATGGAACACACTCCTTATATAAAACGTCTTGGCAAACCCCCTTGCCATAACTGCCATTCTCCCTTCAAGCTGTTTACACTGAGTAGATACCTATCAATCAGTACTAATTCAAAAGCAAAGTGCTTGTGTTGGCATCTCACTCGGGGCTTCTGAGGCAAACCTTTCCAAAACTCACCTCCAAGGCAACAACAGACCAAAAGCAGAAAGTACCCTCTCCTTACTAGACAGGAAAATGCAATCACCATGAACTTGACACTCCAAACAACTTCCAGCAAGGAAAGAGCTCCAAGAAGCAATAATTCAAGCAGGGAAAGGATTCTTCTTGTTTCTCAAATTGGTTTTTAATTAAGACACCTCAGGGGGAAACATGGTGATAAAGTAGTTAGTTTTAGCTTCGAGGTCTCTGAATATATGGGAATGTTCACATTCGAGATCAATGTTTTAACACTGAAATTTTAACACTAAATTTAACAAAATTTAACACTAAATAGAAACTCTATTTGACTGCATTAGGTCCGACAATACTAATATGTCATTTCTTCAAAACAGCAAGATTCTAAAACTAAACTGACCTCTTACTTTAGCGACTGATTTTATTTAATAAACACTTCTGAGCACACAAAGTAGGGAATGGAACACAATAAGGATTTGTTGGTAAAATTAAATTGTATGTACAACTCTTCTATGACCTGATATACCCATGATCCAATATTTTCATTCAGGAAAAGTCTGAAGCAAAGGATATCTAGAGGAAAATGTGATTCCTTCAAATATTTATTCCACCATGATGCATCTTAATCTGTAAGTAGAACAAATTATGCTCAGAAGACCTCCTATTTTGCAGTTTTTGGTCCAAGAAATGCCAAATTTAATGATCCCTAAACACATAGGGGACCTGGAAAGAGACTTTAAACTTCATGAGAGTCGCATCAGTCAGACAGTGGCTAATTATGAGAGAATTTCTGGTTATTTCTGTGACTACAGGCCCAAACTTCAACTTTCTGAGCCCTAAACTATAAGATGAAAACAATATACCTATGGAGATTATTTTTTTAAATGAGAGCATATTTCTAATTCAGTGATAAAACAACCATTAAATTCTTAGTTCTGAATCTTAAACATCACAGTATTTGGCAAAGTGAGCAATAGTATCCTTGTTTTCTAGAGTAAGGAGTTTAAAGTCACATTGCTCATCAGTCCACACAAATTATACATGGCAAATCTGTGAGTGGTATTTCAAAGATATTCAGCATAATCAGACATTATTAATGGAAATCATGAGCAATGTGTCAACAGTGTTACAAGAGGCACTATACTAAAGCTTGTCACATATGTGAAGCCAGAAGAAGACACCAGGAACTCATATATGTAAGACTAGTGCTCTGACACTGAGCCATATTCCCAATCCCTAGTATAAGCTCTTTAACATGTAATCCATGTAATTTTTACAAAACCTGTGAGATTCACATTAGCCCTATTTCATAGATAAGGCAAACAGGAATAAAGTAGTAGAGCCACATAAAAATCACTCATTTATTAAATTGTATAAGGAAAAAGGACAAATTGTTTTTGACCACTGAACCACAATCACATCACAATTTTGACCAGAATCACATTTAACCAACATGTAAAGATTCTAATCTGAAATGCCTATTGAATGCATCAGCTGACACTCTGAGGAGAAAAAAAAGCCACAAAAGCAAAGACAACCTACCACTTAAGAACCTTTTTTTTCTGTACCACAAATCCATCCAATATTTCTATAGTTCAAAAAAATTGCCATTCCTATTATACATGGAGTAAAATAAACACAAATACGTAAGGCCCCTGATTTTGGTACTAAAATCAGTTCAAAAGTGAAACAAACATTTCTGAGAGACCCACACACCTAGTAGAACATCCCAGTGCCACAGGTTAGTTTCCCATAGGACTATGGGAAAGACACACCCTGATCTATGTACAAAAATGCTTGCAAACCCAATAGAATCACTTGCAATCTGGCTTTAAGAAAAAAACTCCCAGACAGTTCAACCATAAACATACATTTTCATAGGGATGAGGTGATGAGTGAGACACCAGTCACAAAATGCAAGGGAAATGCTAATGAATTATAAAAGTGGGGCCCTGAGGATTCAACCTCAGATGGGCATGTTTGTTTTTCCCAAAGTTGCTTATCTCTACCTCAACTTCTATCCTTGAATATAGTCAAAGTCCCAGTACTAGTATGAAGATTCATAGTCCAAAGCAAGTATGGACACCTCGCTAATTAACAGAGACAGACTTCTGAATATCTGCAACTGTCTTTTTTCCAAATTACTGTATAATTTTTGGCAGGCTTGACCACCTCTGTCATGTATACATCACTTTATCTGTCAAATGGTATGATAAAAATGTATTCCTCTTCATGCAACTACGGTAATGATTGATTGAGGGGATATTTCAATGGGATGAAATGCATGTTTGCCTAACATTTCATGGTCCCCCAAGTAATGCCCAAGAGCAAATTCTGAGTAATGACCAAGTCTCTCTCAAATAAGTATTGACTAATTCTTTCTCCTGAAACTAAATGATAGTAGTTAAGTGTTTATTCCGGTGCTCAATAAGTTATATGAGCTCATTAAGTTATATTCATTAGCATTTAATAGTAATAATTATATTAGCATTTCAGTCCAATTTTGCCATTCTTCTCCAATTGACCTAGACCTCAACATGCCAAAAAATAGGCATAGCAGAAAGTTTTTCTTGAGACCTTCAAATAGATTTTAATTATTCAGACACTACCTGTGTTCCATAGCTACTGAAAAAAAAGGGGCAATGTTGACAAAAATAGGTGGCATTTCCAAGCTAGAAACTTTACATAGTTTTTGTTCCTCTACTAGTAATTCAATTGAACAGATATGGGTGGTAGATAAGGTATGGGGAAGAGGAAAAAGGAGTATGTGTGTACACATATATGTATATGTCCATGAGAGGGAGGGAGGGAAAGAATTTGTGAAAATGTGACCATAGTCTTCCGTCTAGGAACACCAAACAAAGTAACCTGGAAAAGAAAGTCCTGGCACCTTTCTATTCAATTAAAGCATAAAAAATAAGAAGCAAAAGTTGGATTAGCTCCAAAAAAGGGAAACTTAAGAAAATGTTTCCCCCACTGAATTCTGGTCATTATTAAGAGTTACAAAGTATATTTAGTATTATGATCTAAAAACATTTTAAAATAAAATTTTATTCTCTTGAGAACAGTGCCATTTTTACCTTTTGAAGATACAGAGTTGTTACCAATAAAGCCTCTAAAAACAAAAGAGAAGATAATTCAAAGTTAGCTTAAGACAAAGGACAAATTGAGTCACTGGAAAGCCCAATCAACACAATTCATATTCATCACAGTCCAATGGTGGAGTGATGACTTCAACAGATGGGTAGAAGTTACTTTTTTTTTTAACTTCTTCATACTCCTAAGCTCTTCAGTAGATGAGGGCTCAGTAGAGGGCTTGTTTAAATAAAGGTGTCAGATCAGATAATTAACCTGAGTACACAAATATGTCTACCTGACATAAATTTTAAAGTGCCTCCTTCATTTCACTCTGTGCCTTTGCTCTGTGAGTATGTATATAGTAATAAAAGCAGCATTGACTAATGTCGATATCTAAATGAAAAACAATTAAGGGACAATAAACTCTTGCAAGGAACAGGAAAGAGGTATTGGATTTTTGCCTTATAAATCATTTAAAGCAGTGATCTCCAAATTTCTTTGATTATGCACTACTACTAGGAACACATTTTAAACAGAGGACCTTTAATACATATATTTGGCTATATGTTTTAAAATAATAAATAGATATAACTGTACTCCATGATAAAACACAAATAAGTAACAACCTTCTGGGGTGGAGATGTTAAAAATGTACAAACACTGTACAGAGGCTGCAGCTCATCAATGGAGCATACCGTACTTGCATGGAAAGACCCTGTACACCCTCTCTAGCACCACCAAAATAAAAATAATGTAGAGTTACTTGGTTTGTTTATTTGTTTTTCAGCCAGACTCAGCGGTAGTCAGGGGTTGCTCCTCACTGTACACTGCAGAATCATTCCTGACAGGGAATAAAGGAACCATATGGGATGCTGGAAATCAAATCCTGGTCAGCCCCATGCAAGGCAAATGCCCTCACCCACTGTCCTATTACTTGTTTTTATGTTTTTCTACTACTAAGTAACTTCTAAGCTGTCAGTTCTCCATTTTATCTTTTGTATATTTGTTTTTTGTCCTTTCAATTCTAAAGAGAAACAAAATATATTTTCTCAAGTGGTGGCAAGGACTCATTGTTAATACAAATTATCTAAGCAGGTCACTTTAAATGACTTTACTTGGAGGTAAAGAGTTATTTATTCAGTGTCTATAGGTATTAGAAATCTTTAATCATTCAAGAACTCATAACAAAATTTTATATTAAATATTTCCATTGTGATACAACAACAAATTATTCTACCAATATCTCCCACTAACCAAAGACAAATCTAAAGATCACAATTAATTGCCTACTAAATTCTAACAGATCGCTTTATTGATCAAATGTCATTCTGTACTTATTATCATTAGCAACACTAAAGAAAACCTCCTTTGTTTATTCTTCTTTGCTTGTTTTGTTGTTATTGTTGGTTAGTTTGGACACTATTTTAAACCCTTGCATGAAAAGCCAGAGCATAACCATTATGTGATGAAATATAATAGGACCAGAGTGGCAAGAAAATTAAGAGGAGCCATAGACATTAATCTGATCATGCATTATAAACAGAGTTCAGCTTGGGGCTTCTACAAAAGTCCTCTATCCCCCTCCTCCACCTGAGCATAGCTGAGTATGGCCCCCCAAAAAATTTACCTTAAAGAGTTAAAGAGGTAGAACATTATTTAAATCATTTGCCTTACATGTCACTGACACCAGTTTACTCCCTAGAACCATAACTTGATCCTCCAATCACCAATCTCCACCTGGAGTGACCCCTGAGCCTAGAGTCAGTGAGCACACTTGCACACTTGGCACTGCTGGGTGGCCCAAACTCCACCCCTTTCCCAAGTTACTTTTGTTAAGCCACTATTAGTCAACTTTTACTGTTTAATATATACTTTCTTTTTCTTCATCATATTTCCAAGTTTAAATTCAAATGTCACCAAACATTTGAATTATTCTTCCTCTTCTGAGCAACGAGTGTTTCATCTATTTCTTAGCTGTGGCCCACATGATGTTTTATGTGTTGACATGAATATTAATTTTCCCACTGGAAAATAAACTCTTTGAGGGAAAATATTGTTTCATTTATATTGGTACCTCAAAACTTGGCTGAGTGACTATGAGTGTTCAGTTTAATATTGAGTTTTTTAAATAAATAATAACTGCTTGTCACTTAATCAATAAGATTATAAATATCTTAAATGAGTCCTATGTAAATAATATTTATATTCTCTTTTACTACAATACATTCTATATTATTCACTCACCTATTCCTCAATATTAACCTATTTATATGTGCCAAGCAATATATAATGTAGACAAGGAGTTCTAGAATTCAATAGATATTCATTGTAAAAACCATAATATATACCATACACATATGCCCTATGACCTATTTCTGCACTTAAAAGGGTTAAAAACTATAAGTATTTATTGTATATGTCATATTCAAAATCTAAAGTGCTAGTAAAACTAATAACATATTTTCATTCACAAGCAACTCCAAACCAACAAATAAATGAAATTCTAAAATATACATTTTTATTAAAAAGTTGAAACACTGAGGCCAATGAGGTGGCGCTAGAGGTAAAGTGTCTGCCTTAGCCGGCATCCCATATGGTCCCCCCCACAAGCCAGGGGCAATTTCTGAGCACTTAGCCAGGAGTAAACCCTGAGCATCAAACGGGTGTGGCCCCAAAAACAAACAAACAAAAAAGGTTGAAACACTCTGTCAATTAATTTTTAGCTAATAAACATCTATTTCTAAAAAAGAGAAACTAAGAACTGACTTTCCATATGATCAAGCAATTCCAGTTCTTGGAATTTATCCTAAGGACCCAAAATCTCTACTGAGAAATGGCACATACACTCTTACGTTCACAATAGTTTAACTATTCAGAATAGTTAAAATCTAGAAACAGACCAAATGTCAATGAACAGATTACTGAATTCAAAAAACTATGCCACATATACACAACGGAGTAACACTCAGCCATATGATAAAACAAAATCATGCAATTTGTTGTGATATGATAAACTGGAGAATATGCTGAGTGAAATGAGTCAAAAGGACAAAAACTGAATGATCTCCCTCATGTATATGATATATAAAGCACTACAGTGAAGAAACCTCAAATATTCCAAAGTAACAGAAACTGAGAACTGCAGCCTACAATAAGAAATATATCACTGTAGGAGGAAAGGAAGGGTTGGGAAGGACATTGGAATTTTCATAGTGCAGGGAAGCTGACACTGTGGTGGAGAATGTGGTGTTGGAATGTCTTTTGCATAAAACCTTGCCATTACCAAAGGTGTAAGTCATGGTATCTAAAATAAAATTGAAAACTAAAACAATATTTTAAATGTCTGATAAATTTCATATGCCTATTTGATCTTAATGAGATAAGATTATGGACAAAATATTGAAATTTTTCAAAACATTTATAGATATGAATCTCACTAATATTCTATTCTTGGCTTGAGTTTAAGTTATTATTTTTTTTTTTGGTTTTTGGGTCACACCCGGCAGTGCTCAGGGGTTGCTCCTGGCTCCATGCTCAGAAATTGCTCCTGGCAGGCACGGGGAACCATATGGGGCACTGGGATTCAAACTGATGACCTTTTGCATGAAAGGCAAACGCCTTACCTCCATGCTATCTTTAATGCAAAAATCTTTAAACAGATGAATGTGTTTATAGGATCTTTTCCTTCTGTAGTCTTTTATTCCGGAGACTAAATGAAAGTACTCTTACTAAGATCCTAAAAACTACAAGAGGGCCTCTACTCCTTACTATCCAAAGATCCCCTTCTCAGGGCTGGAGAGGTGCATAGCAGTAGGGTGCTTGCCTTGCACGCAACTTACCCAAGACAGACATGGGTTTGATCCCTGGCATCCCATATGGTCCCCCGAGTCAAGAGTAATTTCTGAGTTCAGAGCCAGAAGTAACTAACCCCTACGTGCCACAGAGTGTGACCCCCCCAAAAAAAACAAAAATTAAAAAAACAATAATAAAGGATCCTTCTCTAACTCAACCAAGCTCTCTTAAATTTAGTTATAAACAAGAAGACAAAGTGTTCAAACTAATAAGCATCGTGCTTTCTTGAAGAAATTCCTTGTAAAAGTGTCAAATTGTCTTGTAAAATACCATGAGAATGTGTGGATTCATCCTGTGCCTCTTTATGGAGCTTCCAGTCCATTCCTTGGAGTATTTTAAACAAAGCTGAGTAACTGATTTCATTGTATTGGAGTGGCTTTCTTAAGAGCAAACAAGTCTAGAGTCAGCTCTGGGTTTCAGCTATCTCTCCTCATTCTTCTACCATTTCTTCATATAATTTATTACCTTAAAATGAATATTCTGAAATAGTTTAGTTGTTAACTAAGGAACATGTTCTGCTATGACAATGTGAAGCTTTTTCCTTCTTTCCCTACAGTAGGCACAGCAAAGATTTTAGTAAGAAAGGGCAATGGGTGAAGAGGGACAACCTGTTGCATTTATTATGGGTCATTTGAAATTTGGCAACCATCTGTAATTATGGAAGTAAAGACTTTAATTAAAACAAAAATGTGATTACAAGGAATTTAATTTAGCTGTTCTTTCACACTGCAGACTTCAGCAAAATATGCAGATGTGTGTGCGTGTTTTAAAAGCTAAGAAAATCCTTATATCCATTACTAAGTCTTAAGTAGGTAATGAAAACCTCAAATTTATTTTAACTAGCATAATACTCACAGTTCTTGACTAAACAGGATATTACAGGCTGATGAAGTGTGTCCTTGGTAGACATCTATCACTAATAAGGAAAGAGAAGACCTGAATATGCCTTAATAAATGCTGCTTAGAGGTGAAAACTCATCAAAATGACTAGTTTAGAAAGAACATACTAATGAGTCTTAGTAATGAAATTTTTAGAAACTAAGATCATGAACTTCATTACAATGTGAAAAATGAAAAAGTAAAATACAGAATTGTTTCCATAGATAGATATTAGTCATCCAACAGGCGAAATGCACAATTAAAATATTTAAATGGATCCAAATTGGACCTCATTAAATATTACTTCTTCTATTTTGCCTGTGCAAGTTATGAAACTTATTTTTATTTTATTTTACTCTTAAGAGTAAGCATTTAAATAAATATTGCCCCATCAGTAACTAAAGACAGCATTATATATAATATACACTTTCAGTTCATAGGTGGTAAAACATCCATTTTATTAAAAAGGCCTTTAGACAAATTCTGCATTTCTGTTAGAGAGGATGCATATATATAGAATATATAGAATATATATAGAATATATATATAAAGCACAGGTGTTGCTTTCATAAAACTCCAAGGCATTGGGTAAAAAGAATAACATGAGTAGGGTGCTTGCCTTGCATACAGCTGTCCTGGGTTTAATCCTAGAACCCTATAAGGACCCCAGAGCCCTGCCAGGAGTGATTCATTAGCACAGAGCCCGGAGTAAGCCTGGAGCACTGCTTAGTGTGGCCCAAAAACAAATAAGAAAGAAGTTCAAACTATGATCCCCATAGGGAGAAAGGGGATTCTAGGTAGTCATTTTTAGGATGTGATTATCTGCCCTACCTATGATGGAGATCATATATATCCTAATCTCTAGTACCTTGAAAAGCAACTTTACATGTTTGGGCCTTAACAACCGTAAGATCAACTGTGTGGTCCTAATACAACATAACCTGGATATGATATACATAAAAAATAAAAGTTGGGAGAAACCCCTGTGAGAAAAAGGGCAAAGAGTGAGTGACTGTGAACAAACTTAGGAGTGTCAAAGACTTCAACAAACCATCAGAAATGAGTGAAGAGACTTGTATAGATACCTATTATTTTTTATTGTTAGTTAAAACATAAACTCCAAAGATAGTTCTGTAGAGGTTTCCTAGCACTGCTATACGACAAACTAGTTGGTGTAAACAGCAGAATGATTTTGCCTTATCACTGTAGAGAATTAAAGAGGAGATCAAGTTGTAAGGAGGGTTGCTAATTACTTAAATCTCCTATGTAACAACCAAAACTTATATCCCAGTTAGTTCTCTGGTTTAGAAAATTAATAAAAGTATAGAACTCGAGGTAATAAACGTGACTATAGCAGCAACAATAAAACCATAGGATTTCTATTTTTACTTTTCCTTTAAAAGAATTTTATACATTAATTTATCACTGAGTTAGAATAAATTGATAGAAACATAACAAAATCAAGCCCACCAATTAATGGATTTTGAGTATATCTATCTTAAGTTTTGAAACTATAGTCTGACAACCCTACTTGACATTGTTTGCTGAACTATGGCAGAAGGCTAAAATTATTTGTTTTGTTTATTTGTTTGTTTCAGGTCACACCCAGAAACTCTCAGAGGTTATTCCTGGCTCTGCCCTCAGTAATCACTCCTGGCAGCATTCAAGGAACCATAAAAGGTGCTAGGGAACAAACCGTTTTGAGAGTGTGCAAGGCAACACCTCTCTCCAGAATCAACACTAAACTGATTACTTTTAAAACTTTTCTTTAAAAATATTACTGGAGGAACCAGAGAGATAGCACAGTGTTAGGGCATTTGCCTTGTATGCTGCTAACCTGGGACAGCCCCAGTTAGATTCCCAGCATCCCATATGATCCCCTGAGCCAACCAGGAGCGATTTCTGAGCACAGAGCCAGGAGTAACTCCTGAGTGCCACAGGGAGTAGCCCCAAAATCAAAACCAAAATAAAATAAAAATAAAAATGTTACTGGAAATAACATTTTTATCTACTAATCTACTACCAATTATTTTTAAGACTAGAATTTTTATAATTATCACCTATAAGTCTGTACATTTAGAACTAAACTACTTAATGGATTTTTTTAAAGACGATATTCTAGACGGTATCATGAGAAATAATAAAGGTTGAAATCCAGCATCTATAGTTGTTATTTATAAAAATAGTCATTTGATCTGATAGAAAAAATTCCAGATAACTTACAAATCCAATAAGATCATCAAATATCAAGGAGTATGATGACTGGCTGAAACTTGTTTTAAAATAATCTTTGCTTTTTAATAAAAATAAAAAAGGGATTATCAGTAAACACATAAGAATCAGAGTACAGATTGCCCTAAAGAGGAGTGCACTGTTGCTTAAGAAAACAAAGCAGGCTGTTCAATAAAAGTAAAAGAGAGTCTGCATGTGAACATTCAGTAAGCGTGATGCATGCTCAACTCTCTAGCATGATATGGTCTTGGTCTCATAAAAAAATTGGGTTTAGTATTGGTACTTTGTTTCACTAATGATTTAGCTCATGTGGTGAACATTCTCCAAGAAAGTCCCCCAAGAGTCCCCACTGTTCAGTATTTTATACCCATCTATAATTTTGACCTTCATTGTTCCAAGGTGGCTCTCAGAGACAATATGTCATGTCACACCCACAATTAAATTCTAAAAGACAAAATGACT
>PVKC010008275.1:10065-28419 GCA_004027635.1 Crocidura indochinensis | reverse complement strand
CCAGTCATTGCAACAGCCACAAAGAGGAGGGGAAGGACAAATAAAATTAAAATAAATTTTAAGATAATGAAGATCAATTTTCAAATCACAATGTAAAGTTTGAAGTTTTAAACCATTTTTAAAATAGAAAAAATGATACTCAAATTATTAAATATTGCCAACTAACTGGAAGAAAATTATCAATATTGATATAAGTTTTGTCATGATTCAAAAAACAACATTTTGCTTTCCATTATGATCTCATTAAGGTTAACCCTTTCTTGAGATTCCCAATTTTTAATGCTTTATTAAAATTGTTCTCTTTTACAATATGTGCTTTCAAGCTTTATTAAAGGGGTTGAGAGAGGATAAGGAAACAAAACCAAATAAAGTTTTTTTTTGTTCCAAATTGTAATTTTATTTACTGAGTTATGGAATAGGCTTGAAACACCTAGGCAGTGCTCAGGAAGCCTGGGAGGAAAACATCCACAAAACTGACCAACTGGACCATAAAGTTTCATGCTAGGACTCAGGAATGGTGTTACTTAGGACTTACAGTGCAAGAAACCACCAGGAATACATCAGTTCTGGGGGTTCTAGAAGGCTATACCTGACAGATCTCAGGAGACCACTCAGTACCAACGACAGAACCAGAGTCCCTATATTCTCTCCCTGATCCTTGAAGCTGCCTTTTCAAAGAGTAAATGAACTGTGTCAGATTTTATTCTAGGCATATAGGAAAAGTTTTCTTTTTTTCTTTGTGGTAAATTATGCTAGATTAAGTAATGATTGCTTTAATCTATTTTATTAGTGTTTTTTATCATAATTATGTTTTTTTGTCTTGTTAAGTGCTTTTTCTTTTTTTATATATTTTATTTAAACACCCTGAGTACATACATGATTGTGTTTGGGTTTCAGTCATGTAAAGAACACCACTCATCACCAGTACAACATTCCCATCACCAATGTCCCAAATCTCCTTTCTCCTCACCCAACCCCCGCCTGTTCTCTAGACAGGCTTTAGATTTTCCCCATACATTCTCATTATTAGGATAGTTCAAAATGTAGTTATTTCTCTAACTAAACTCATCCCTGTTTGTGGTGAGCTTCATGAGGTGAGCTGTAACTTCCAGACCTTCTCTCTTTTGTATCTGAAGATTATTATTGAAAGAATGTCTTTCATTTTTCTTAAAACCCATAGATGAGTGAGACCATTCTGCGTTTCTCTCTCTCTCTCTCTCTCTCTCTCTCTGACTGATTTCACTCAGCATAATAGATTCCATGTACATCCATGTATAGGAACGTTTTTCAGAATTTATTTCACTCATCCTTAGAAATCTTCAATGTAATCATTAAACAACCTACCTGCATCATTTCCCAAGAGAAGAAAAAAACATGTTTCCTAATACATTTTAGAAGGAATTATTTCAAAACACTAGAATTATGAAGCTTAAGGGGCATTTATCTGGCATGTACAAGGATCATGAGTTTGATTTCTGGAAACACATAGCCCCAAAGTAGAACCAGGTGTGACCACCACTGGGCATAAGTAGCACCATGTCTACTAGGCTAGAACATCGAACTGTCCTGCTGATTGTTAAATTTTCCCAGGAGTGAACCCTAGGCCTCCTAAACTCTGCTTGGGAGGTCTTCCCATTCAAAAATGAAATTTATGTAATAAAGAGGTCACATTTAAAAGAGCAGACCCTCACTAGAGACAGTCAAAGGGGGATTCTGAAAAGAAATCCTGTGTTTAACAGAATGTTCAGAAAACTTTTCACAGTATATACCATATGCTATTAATAGATGTAGAATGAATACATTGTATTCATTATAAAAATACCAGTATTTTTAAATGGATTTTAATGAAATGGAATAGAAAGGAAAACAGATTGCAAAGCGTGACCTAAATGCAAGGACTGACTCATGATTTTACTTATGTATTTAAATATGAGGATTCAAAGTTATGTGAATTCAAGAATTGAGTTATAAATTCTATTTCTAATAGTGAGTCAATCCAAAAATGTTTGAAAATCACTAATTTAGAAGATAAGCATGACACTAAATAAGTGGCCAGTTAGAGGAAATGGGTTCAGGACCTGTTTCAGAGTATAGCATGAATTTTAAACCCAGACTATGCAAAGTATTTTCAATAGGAGATCTAGAACCAGCACCAAGAGAAAAATCACACTAAGTTATTAGGAAGGAACCAAAATCCCAGAAAAGCTCAAACTGTTTAAGCAGAGGACAGAGATACTGTATGATGGAAACGGATGTGAATCAGCGTGAACCCTAAGAGTCAAGTCAAGAAAAAGAAATAATGCGTCACCTAACAGAAAACAGCAGGAAAATAACTCTCATTTTCCTTAAATAGTTTTGTTTCATGTGTAATGTACATGCAATTGAGTACTATGCAGTTGTAAGAAAAGATGAAAGCAAGCAGTGTGCTGCAACTTGTATGGAACTGGAAGATATCTTGCCAAGAAAAACTAGAAAAAAAAAACAGTGGTACTGGATGATTTCAGTTCTCTGTAGTTTATATGGAAAGAAAACAAGGGACTGAAGTGTAACAATTGACAACAAATTCTTGGTACTGAAACACAAACTAATATATTCAGATTTGGGTTGGAGTGTTAGTGAATCAGGGAGGGGGTTGTCTTTCACAAAGCCTATCTGTGTTCAATTCTCAACATTTCATGTGGTCCCCCAGTCCACCAAAAGTGAGCTGTCAATGTAGAGCCAGGAGTAACTCCTGAGCATAGGTTTGATCCCAAAATAAAACAGATTTGTGTCAAGAGGAGTAGTTGAATGAGATTGTGAGAGAGGGGCATGTGGGACTGTGAGTGGCTGGTGATAGTAAGATGAAGGAACTGTACACCAATACCATAAATGTTAATAATACTGTCAACACATTAACTTAACTATAATTTTTAACGAACTTTGTTTCTTTGTTTGGTCATTTACAATCAATAAGGAAAAGGAAATAATTCCATGCACCCTGCACCAAAAAATATTATTTCATCCCTTGGTCACAATTTCCAAAAATATATCTTTAAAAGTAATTGGGCTGCAGAGAGGGTAAAATTATTTTATGATTTTCTTGGAGAATAAAAAAAAATTGGAGGATTACTATTGAAACCCAGACTATGCAAAGTATTTTCAGTAGGAGATCTAGAACCAGCACCAAAAGAAAAATCACACTAAGTTATTAGGAAGGAACCAAAATCCCAGAAAAGCTCAGACTGTTTAAGCGGAGACATTAAGTCACCACAAAAAATTAGTGGAAAAAAAAAACTAAATTAAGTTACGGACAGTAAAATAAAACTCATGAGTTGTGAGATCACCCCAGGCACCATGTTTCTAAAGCCATGCAGATGAGTCTGGAGAAGAAGGGTAGAGGCAAAGAATTAATAAACCAAGTCAATCACAAGAGAGTAATGGAGGCAGTGGCTTCTTGTGGCTTCCCAGTCATAGTGTCTCTAGAACCCAAAGCTAGAACTACTATTTCTTTATTAAAACAACCCCTCCACCAGGAGGAGGAAAGGTTGAGAGTAATCCAGGTGAGTTTTACATATTAGAAGACAGATTTATGAGAAAGAGGAAGATGAGGGATGCCTTTGTTTGAGGTTAATAGCTGGGTATCATCTTACAATGGACCACAAGTTGTGAGCTACCTTTAGCTTACATGAGCATTAAACAGTGTTCAAGCTTCAGATCTTGAATAACCTTTCATATGAAAAGGGAAATTGAAAAAAGATTAGATATGAGCACATTATCACTATCTTCTCTAAGAAATGGGCCATGGTAGAAAGCCAAAGAGTTAAGAAGTCAAATGGGATTTAATAATACTATAAAATCTTGTCCATATTAATAAGCTTTCCAATAAATACAAAAGAATAAACTACATAATTTTTTTAAATGAGGGTCAAAAGTTTTGGGTGGGGAGATATTAAAGTCAATGCATTTTTTAGTAAAATAAGTTCTTTTTTTTTTTTTTTTTTTTGGTTTTTGGGCACACTCGGTGACGCTCACGGGTTACTCCTGGCTATTCACTCAGAAGTCACTCCCGGCAGGCACGGGGGACAATATGGGGAATCGGGGGATCAAACCGCGGTCCGTCTTAGGTTAGCGCAGGCAAGGCAGGCACCTTACCTCCAGCACCACCGCCCGGCCCCCTGTAAAATAAGTTCTTAACTTTGCTTTCTTCATATTTTTTCTTGTGATAGTGAATTCTCTGTATATGAACTAAAAACTAAACATAAAATAACTAATAATTGATCATTGAACTGTTAGAAGTTCAAGTCACCGTCCACACACTTCATCAAGAATATTTTTCCTTTTTTTAACTTCAAAGGAAAGAGTGTAATTCATTCAAGCTAAAGTTTTTCTTGTGGAGAATGGTTGCATGACGTTTAATTTTGACTTCCACTCCTAAGAGCGATTCAGGGACTCCAGGTGCCTGTAATGTCTTATAAGCACCTTGTATTTCCGCTTTTCTGGCTGTTACTTATCTACTGTGTCACTTATTTTAATTAAATCTTATCTTCTTTGAATGTATTGCATTTTTCTATCACCAACAAAACTATGCATGTTGAAAACATATTTTGTTCTGAATGAAAAAAAGATTTTCCGTTGACATTTTTTAAGTTACCATGTACTACTAGCAAACAGGAAATAGATCAAAATTAAATCAAAGAGATGCAAATGCCACATCTCCTCCTGAGTCTCGAGTACTTCAAACTGTGCATAGCTCAAAACATTTTTGTTGTTGTTTTGGGTTCACATCTGATGGTGTTCAGTGCATATTTCAAGTTCTGTACTTAGGAATCAGTCCTAGTGGTGGCTCAGGTATACTATGCAGGGCCAACAGGATGCAAGGCAAGTTCCCTACCTGCTCTATAATCTTGCCAGCCCAAAAACCAAGCCTTTTATATGTTTTCCCTACAGTCTCACAGAAAGACCCTACTAGTCTGTCCCTTCGCATTTCATCAAGATATTTCTTTGTCATAAATAAATAAATAATAAAATGGCCAAGTCTTATTCGTACTAATTCTTAAAACTTTCTGAAACCTATCATTCGTTCCTTGCTGTCAGAGTCCCTATTTCAGGTTCTCATCTGAATAAACATGAAAGGCCTAATTTGTTTCCCTGGTTTGACTTCTGAACCCTATTCTCCACATGTGGTTAGAGAGTCTTCCTGAAACACAATCTGTCACAGGGAGAAGCCTGCAGTCATTTTATGACTCCTGTTGAAAAACAGCCACCATCTATGCCTGTGTAAACATGCTGGTGCAGGTACTGTCATCCAGCTGCCATTGTGCAGAAGCAAGAGTAGCACCTCAGTGAGTTGCACCTTGAGCATGTGGTTCATGCTGGGTTTTCCACAGAAAAAATATAAGGAAAATAAAGAGATGGCAAATAAAGGATGAAATGTTATATATTTAAAAAGACCAGAGACCTTTAAAAAAGGAAAACTCCATTTGTGCCAAGTGAAGAATACTGGAATGAACTCAAAAGAAACACAAGGATAGTGATCACAGAAGTCAGCGTGTCTCTGTAGGATTGGTGGGATCTGTGATAGGGACAAGACTCTCCTGAGGGCATCCGTGGATGGTTGGTAATGTTCTCTTTCTGTTGTTGTTACCAGGGCATTGTTTTACAATGCTGAACCACCACAATTTTATTCTCTGGTGTTGTGTTTTTATTTTACAAAGCTGAAACACACACAGTGGATCCTGTCACTGTCCTGTTGAAACTCTGAGTGACCTCACAGTGCTTGGAGGAAGATTTCCAAGTTGTCACATGATGGCTAAGCATCTGTTTCTTTACTCAAATTTACTCATCAAGTTATATCTGCTCAAAATAGTTAAAACATATTACCCTCCTTCTACACTAGGTTAACTCCTACCTTCAGATTCTAAGAAAGAAAAACCTTCCCCCAGACTACCGTATTGGGTCAAAGTCTTTCTTCCCATTACACATTGTACTTTCCTAACAATAGCATTACTCATATGTATTAATATTATCTATCAGTTTATACATTTTATTCATCATCAACTCTAAGCAAAGATGTATAAACTTGTCCCAAATTTCTGTATCCCTAGTAATTAGCAATATCTAGAACAGAATAAGAACACAATTACGTATATATGATTATGTGCATACATATAAACACAAATGGTCTTTGTGGCCAACAATTTAGTGTAAGAGTGGGAAACCTTCATTTTGCCAAGAACGATTTGGATGTTTATCACATCATCCAGGTCATGTAATATAGGCAGAGGAGGAAACAGGCCACACATGCTTTTGCAGGTCATATATCAGGTAGAGGGCCCATATTCCCCACTTCACATTTAGAACAAGTTGATGATTATACAATAGCTAACATTTTATGCCAACAACTGTTTCATTTAATCCTCCAAATACCATGCTATTAAATATAACTGTACTAAGTTACAGGTGAGGAAAATGAGTCATGTCGAAGGCAAGTAACATACGCTAGGTTACACAGTTCATAAATGGGATCAGAACACTGGCAGTTTGGCTACATATTTCTCTATTTTAATCTCAAAAAATTATCATTCCCACCACCAACTCATTATTAATTTCAAACACTGAATCAGGTGGTTTTAAAGTCAGTAAAAACAAAATGCGATTGAAGTTACTGATATGACACACCCATAAATTTATACACATTTTGAGATGATGGATGGAAAATTCAAGGGATTAGAGAGGAGAAAATGCCAGGTGCAGAAGAGCACTTCAAAAAGCAAGTAATGTGAGACTCCCCATTAACTATACAGTGAGATGTCAAATATGACATACTTCCTACCAGCTTCCAAGTGGGTCAAAGGTACAATAATAGCAATGTGATTACAGGCTGCTTTCCAGAGTAAAAGTGAGGCCTGTATCCACAGTGCACAGATATCAAATCAGATTCATAATTGTACATAGATCAGGAATTTTGTTCTTGATACACTCAGACTCCTGAGAAACATTGAATCATTCATTTATTCATTCATTCATTCAAAGTGATATGTCTTTTAAGGCCATTATACTGTACATGGCTCTCAGGACAGAAAGATTAAACATGATGATGGGGCTACCTTCTACAAGCTTATGTTTTAGCAAGAGAGATAAACCAATAAAAAGTAATTACAGTGCTGGCACAAAATATCTTGTCACTTTTGAGTTAGTTAATAAAAAGGTAGAGATCACGCCTGTTTAAGAAGAAATAGGGGTAAAAACTGAAGGTTTCTACAGACATGTTTCTTCTGGGCTTCATCTTGAAAACAGATGCTCATTCAGAAAACTGAGTAAGTTATTTGTTTCTTATTGCAAACCAATGAATTACAAGAAATAATAAAGATAAGAATTCTGAGCAATAAGAGATTAAAGTAGATGTTCAGGAATTAAAAAAAGGTAAATCTAGAGATCTTGAAGTGTGAAAGAGAGTTTGAGGGAAAGAAATGAGAAATGGGAGAGATAAATTTGAGATCTCTTTAGACAGACTAACTGAGGGGTGATCTATAAATACTGGTCAGGCTCATAACAAATTAAAATCGTGAGTACAAGTGTGAGTGGAGCCCTTTATAGCTATAAAATTCAATGTCATTGATAAAATCACAAAATACTAGAGGTAAGTAAAAAATGTTTATGATTGATAAGCTATGGTGGGAACAGCTTGATGTTAATATTAGCAGACTGGTTTGTTTTATTCTTTTTTTATCATCTGAAGATACTTTTTCCTAAGAACTTCATACATGCTCCAAATACCATTGTCAAAAAAGAAATAATATTTTTATAGAAAGGCAGGAATGAAGAATGTATTAAATAAGTGGAAGGACAAGGAAAGGCAATGAATATCATAGCAGTAGCAGTACAAAAGCTGCATTGTTTTAAAAAAATCATCTATGAGAAGAAATCCAAGCATTCTTATATAGGTTCTTGGTTGTCCCTTAATTATCCTTCTTCCCAGATTTACTCTCTTAATTGTGGTCTTTGTTTCCTTCCTAGATTAATATTATTAGCTTCTTCCAAGTTCCTATGCTCTTGATTCCTCTCTTCCAAATCATCCCACACACCGGTTTCTAAACCACAAGCTTATGTGGGATTAGCAATGGTCTGTCTTTTCTCTCCTCCTTTGTCTTCTAAGCAAGCATGCTTACACAGGAGGGAATAAAAAGGGAAGATGGAAGACATGGCTAAAAAACTGACTCCTAGAAGAGGACAGCGGAAAAGGAAAGAGAGGACAGGAAAGAAATAGGACACTGGAAGTGGGAAATGTACAGTTATGAAGGGATGTGTGCTAGACATTATATGACAAACTCATGCATGAACAATTTTGTAGCTATATCTAACAGTGATTCAATTTAAATTTTTATTTTAATTTATTTTTTACTTTATTTTGTTTTTTATTTTTATTTTTGCTTTTTGGGCCATACCCAGTGACCAAATGTCAAAAAAAGGTAAAAGCCGGAGATAGAAAAGCAGTGGGGCTTTTGCCTTGTATATGGCCAACATGGAGAGGTCTGGTTCAACTCCTGGCATCCCATATGGTCTCCCAGCCTGCCAGGGGCGATTTCTGAATACAGAGCCAGGATGAACCCCTGAATGTCACTGGGTGTGGCCCAAAAACCTACCAGTCAATCAATCACTCAATCAAGTCAAAAAAGAGTAAATGCGAATGATCTTTTATATCTTTAATGACTATTTACAGTATTTTTCATACTGGGATTTCAGTCACATAATGTACACCACTCTTCACCAGTGTAATATTCCCACCACCAATTTCCCCCCACTTCCTTCCCCCATCCCAACAACCTGCCTGTCTCAGACAGGCATTCTGACCCTCTCCCTCACTATCATTGTCATGGTTGATGTCATTGTGGTTAGTGCTCTAGCTGCACTCACTGCTCTTTGTGCAAGTTTCAGATCATGAGCTGGTCCTCCTGGCATTTAGCCCTATTGTCTCTGGATATTATTGCCATACTGTCTTTTATTTTTCTTATATCCCACAGATGATTGAGACTATTCTATGTCTATCCTTCTCCCTCTGGCTCATTTCACTGAGCATAATAGTCTGTCTCCATGTCTATCCATGTATAGGAAAAATTTATGACTGATTGCTGTTAATAGTCCATTATGTAAATGTACCACAATTTCTTTAGCAACTCATCTGCAGTTGGGCATCCTCTGCTTTCATGTCTCTGGACAGGAGAGGCCTGCTTTCCCTCAGCAGAAGGAATTCACTTCTCAACTTAAATTTGTTCTTTAGGGGAGGAGCACTCACCCCTCTGTTTCTCAGGGCTTCTGACAGGCCTGACCCGAATTGGGATTCCTGCAGCTTTTGTGTCTCTGGGCAGGAGAAGTCAGAGTGAAAATGATCTTTTATTTACTATTTTTACAAGAATGTTGCATTCTATAAGCATATAAATTTTCTTTGTGCATCACTGAAAATCAAGATGTATATATAGTAAAATGGTTCATCATCTATTTGTCCCCTTTGTCCAAATATACCGAAGTCACAGAATAAAAGCAAAGATAAACAACTGAAAGCAAGGGAAGGAGAAGACTAGAAAGAAGAAACACTTTTAAGCATGGGGAGTTGGGGGCTGGGTTTCTGGGAAGCTCATTCGTATAGTCCTCTGGATTTGTTTTCTTGGATCCAATGGATTCCAGGTGCACTTTGGACTAAGTCTGCCATTGTCAATACTGTAAGGTCATGAGAGAAAACCCTAATCATTTTACACACGGGGCTGGAGCTCCACATGTCAGAACCCAGCTTAACCAACCCCTCTGATTTCCAGCCAGAATGTGCAATTTAGAAAGCACCAAGCCTGTGAAACAGCTGTTGGGAAGCTGCATTAGGAGCCCAGCAGGCTGGGCTGAGAAAGACAGGCCTGCTCCTCCCTTTGGAATGTGCAGCCAGGAAATGGATTGGTTCACTTTAATATGCCAGAGGCTTTTCTTTTTCTCTCATGACTATTTCACTTTCTTTTTCAGATACACACTCAGATGTCATGCTTCAAAATTTTGTAATCCACAGGCAAGGATTAAATATGTGGTCTGTTGTGAATAAAAATACAATTACTTCTCTGTCCAACAGTTCAGCTTTCTTTATTTCCTTCACCAGTTCTGATTTCCTGTAGTTAACTGGCTCCAATGCAAGGATGAAGTCATTTCTTTCCTCTGTGACTTATTCTCTGGTGATAAGCAAAAATATTATAGAGGGAAAAAGAACGATTGTAAATCAATCATAGAAGAATGATTCTCAAAAACACAACAGTTGAAACTTATCAAGAAACTTGAGAAGAGAGCTACATGTTCATACCTATTTCTGTGGAATAAAGTTTTTCAATTAAACTTTGAGCAGGCACATAGTACAAAGAGATCTATATGCATCGTTTCATTTTATACTTGGGACAATCTAGCAAGGAAGAATAGCCTAAACTCTAGATGTAAAAATGAAAATTTACAGAAGTTAAGGAACTTAACTTTAACTTCATAAAACGGCACAGACAAGATGAAAGCACAGCTCTACCTAGCACCACTATGCTCCACCAGGTTTACAGTATTTAGAAAGAGTCTCCCAAAATATGCTGTTCAGAAATGCACATAGGATAACTATACACTATCAATTATAGCTTAAACAACATACTCTTTGGTTATAATCCTACCTTAAATCTCTTTCAAATGCTTTCTTCTCTATCAACAAGGAATATTTGATCCTTGTGAAGTTACTCAGGATCTCCAGTGGTTTTTAATAACCATTTGGAAGAGTTTTTTTCTTTTTTACAGTAGTTGTAAAATCATTGGAAAAATATGCAGCGTCTATACATTAATCTAACACCACCCATGATCATTCCACAGCTGAGCAACACATGCAGAAGGAAAGAGGCTGATAACAATCATTCATTCTTCTACATTTATTTTATTTTATTTATTTTATTTATAAATAAAATTTCTTTATTTTCAGGGAGGAAACACTTAGCAAACTCTAGGTTATCTACCTTCTTTCAGCAAAGAAAGAGAAACAATCCCCAATTGCATATAGGCTTTTACAACCTCCCTAGATCTTTCCAGCATGATCTGGGGGACATTATGCCCACTCTGGGAAACATGGTTCAACATAAACAAAATCATACTGATAGATTAAGCAAGGGTGGAAAAGAATGATAGCCTTGGACAAAAATCTATGCTCACCCACTCCACCTCCATCTCAGTTTAAGTGAATTTCATTTTGCAAATATACCACATTAAGATGATACACTCTCTATTCATCATTTGACAAAATTCCACAAGTTGCTCTATTAAGTACTTGGGGGTATAATTTTGAGCAGAACAGACAGAGTCCTGCCTTCACAGTAGTCTGGGACAAAAAACAGATCTAAGTAATTCATCACCTATACACTGAGACTGTTGTGAGAGCGCCTCAAGGAAATCTTGGGAGAAATTTCTTTCTGATCCTTGTGTTGAGTAGCAGTTCTGCAGGGTATTTTATTTTTAATTCCATAGACACTGCATCTACATTTCAAAACTGGACTGAGCCTACTTTTTTGTTGCTGAAAATAACTCAGGGCCCACTGCCGACTGGCTAATGGTGTCATTTCAGTAATCACTCATACCCTAGATCCTAGATTCCAACTATTTTCTCACAGCTTTTCTTAATTAGTGACTTTTAATTTGTTTCTTTTATTTTATGTTTGCCTAATCATTTTGTGAAAAAAAAGTATGATGAAAATAACTATAAGCCAGCAAACAAAAGAAACTCAAATTACAAAAATATTAAGTTGACAGTGTAGAAATTTCTAATAACTGCTTTTACTATTTTACTTCCTTAAAGTTTTAAGTTCTTTTTGTTGTTGTTGCTCTTACCTCTTTTTGTTTCTATGCTAGGGTTCAATCTACCACTTTTTATGTAAATAAGACAGTATCTGGGTCAGGATGTGGTTCCAGGTTAAAGACAGGTCTTCAAATATAGGCCTAGGGTTTGATCCCAGAAGCACATGCTCCCACAAAACCACCAGCTAACACCTCCATAGCTGCCACTATAACAACACAATAACAATATATTTTCAAATTTTATTTTTCAAACTATATGAACAACAAGCTTAGATTATTGTTATACTGTTACTTTAGCTGTTATAAAAATGTATTATTAGAATTAGCAAATGGCAGAAGAACAAAGACTTCTGTGAGAGGATGTGGGCAGCTCAGCAAAGACAGATACATCACAGATATAAGTCTCAGCTTACTTACATAAAAATAGAAAGAAGCTTTACTTTGGCCTCAGACTATAAAACTGATCACCAAGCAATGTGTATGTTGGAATGTGTGGAGATGAAAAGGTAACAGGGGTAGAGGTAGAGATGGTGGTGGAGTGAAGTACATTAGCTTTATACAATATTATCATAAATTTCAAATTGTGTTATCTAAAGTGTAATAAAAGAAAATTTAAAATAATATATCTTTGAGTGTTACTTTTCTCACCACCAACATTATCATAAGATTCCCTTTTACTTTTTAGCTACTTTAATATGATGATACATGTCAAGGTTAAAGGAATTGGATATTTGCCATTTAACTTTTCTTTCAATAGGATCTTAAGTAAAACCATAAATATAAACTTTTGCTCTTTATTCACAAAATCGAAATTACAAATAAAGTGGTTTACATTAACATATCAGGATGCATGTGTAGCTCAGATCAACTACTTTTTAAAACTGAATAGGAGACACATCATTATTTTTCTCCAAGATGCTTTCATTACCAAAAGATCTGTGCATTCATGGGGGGAGGCATCCTTGAAAGATATTTTTGGAACAAGGCCAAAAATATTTTATGGCTTAAAAATGTGCTAGTTTTGAAAGCAATTGGAACAAACCATGCAGAAATCTCAAATAAATGAAGAACATACTATTTCCTACACTGTATTAAACTATAACTAGACCAAAAAACCCCACTAAAATAATTACTATATTGTCATTATTCTTTTTTAGTGATTTAGTAAAGACATTCTATGGCAGAAACTGTACTTTTAATTGATTATTCCATTTAATCATCCTAATAACTCTATAAAGTAAATAGTAATAAATACATCATTAGAAACTATGGATAAGAAAATTAAGCAAATTTGTTTTAAGCAACATAGCTGAAGTGGGGGAGCTTAGATCCAGAGAGAAGCCAAGACCTTTAGAACAAGTTTCTGCTACTTAGAATGCAGCATGATACAAACCTAAGGTCATGCCTAACCCGTTCTGAACACAGGATGTATTAGCCTAGTGATAATTTGGGTGATAGTTTGGGCTTCAAACATCCAGTGATATTCAAACACCCTTTACCTAAGGTACAAATGTAAAAGATAAATTACTAGGTTATTTCTTCATCTTTGGACCTCAAGTACTCAGCATGATACTAAGTCAACGTTCAATAAATGTTTGCTGATTCAGTTAACAATTTTGTTATTAGCTTTCAAAACAAAACAGAAGTTCTAATCAAGGAAAATAAATGTTTTGGTTTAAGGAGACCATTTTAGGAAGCTATTTTCCTCTGTAATAATCATTGCTCTCTTTTATAAATAAAAGCTAATATTTTTCTTTATAGATAGGTTAACTATATAACTATATCCTCTAAGGTCTATAATAATAACAGCCAAAGTATACTTCATTGTACCGTGAGGGAGCATGTGATTTGGCTGATTTAAATGTAGTTGAATAATAAGATAGTTAACAGTGTTTCAAATTGTCAGAAAGTGATACTCTTTACTGAAAGAGTTCACAGCCTTGAAGTCAACTTGGTGAGAAGCATAACAAAGCATCTTTAAAGGATAGGACAACACTCTCAAAATGTGGCATTGATATGGCACTCAACAATAATACATATGGTTGCCTTCCTCTAGATTAAGAGAGGATATATACCCCTAGCTTGCTGAGATATTTCTGACATTTTTAATAATGAATTCACATTTCTATTTATAGTTAAATCATCACAAATCAACTTTAATGGATTTTTTTTGGTTGTTGAGGCCACACCTGTTTGATGCTCAGGGGTTACTCCTGGCTAAGCGCTCTGAAATTGCCCCTGGCTTGGGGGACCATATGGGACGCAGGGGGATCAAACTGCGGTCCTTCCTTGGCTAGCACTTGTAAGGCAGACACCTTACCTCTATTTGCCAGTTCTTTAAGATTTCTTTGGGGCAAGTAATATGAACCAAACTTGTTATATGCCTAAAACAACTCTATTATGAGCATTTTTGTAAAATCACAGTGTTAATAAAAATTAAAAATAAACAAAATAATCAAATGAATAAAATGAAAACAAAGTGATAATATTCCATCACAAATCTAATTTACAAGTTATGAGTCTAGGTCTTGAGTATGGTAGCTTTTGAAAAGCAACAATTTTCTTGTTTTTGGCGGGGTACACACTCCCTGACGTTCAGGAGTTACTCCCAGCTATGCGCTCAGAAATCGCTGCTGGCTTTGGGGACTATATGGGATGCCTGATCCTAGGTAAGACTCTTGCAAGGCAAATGCCCCACTGCTGCACCACCGCTCTGGTCCCTGATAAGCAACAATTTTCATAGACATTAAAATAATAATCTAGTAGCAGAAACTGCCAAAACAAAATACTAGCTAAATATTTTATGCCAGGATCATTTCTGGAACTAGAAACCAGATATAAAGATAAAATTCTAAATTTAGGATCTCTAGTTTCTAGTAGATCAAGAGAAAGAAGTTAACTATTGAGCTCTATCCAGTCAGCTTGACTTTTGGATTACTAGATAATAATCTAGAATAATTCCTATTCTTAATCAATATTATAATGAATAATGTATACTAATCTAATAAATTTCAATACATCTTAAAAATCAATAACTATAAATTTGTATCAATTATGTGAAAGTTATCATTTTTATTTACTTTCCTTCTACAGTTACTTCTTTCTTTTAGCATTGCCATCTATTCCTTCTTAGTAATAGCATTCATTGAAGTTAGTATTATAAGTCTGAATATTCTATAAAATAAAACTACCCTGTTCTTATGCAATTTGCCCAATGCCACTACATCTGTGCTCAAAAACAAACAAACAAACAAACAAAAAACATTTAAAAAGAGTAGTTGACTGTGAGGTCTTTTTTTTTATTATTTTTATTTTAATCATAGTGGCTTACATATCATTCACAGCAATGTTTTAGGTACATATTAACATTGAATCAGGGGAATTCCCACCACTGAATTGTCCTCCCTCCACTTCTGCTCCCATCCTGCCTCCCATAGCCTCCACCCTCATCCCGGGAACTGCTACAATGAGTGGTCCCCTCTGTGCCTAGCTTACTACTTTGTGATCTTTCAACTGTTTGGTCATGGTACCTCCATTATATCCCCCTTTAATTGAGAGGCAGGACTAGATAGTTATGGTTATGTGGTTTTGTTTGAAGAAGAGAAAAGTGGAACCCGGAGAGACAGCTCAGCGGTGTTTGCCTTGCAAGCAGCCAATCCAGGACCTAAGGTGTTTGTTTCGAATCCCAGTGTCCCATATGATCCCCCGTGCCTGCCAGGAGCTATTTCTGAGCAGATAGCCAGGAGTAACCCCTGAGCACAGCTGGGTGTGGCCCAAACCCCCCCCCAAAAAAAGAAAAAAGAAGAGAAAAGTAATAAAATGGGGTAAAATCAAATATGCTGAAAATGGGTGTAGTAATCTAGAGGCTCTCATCCTCGGTTTGAGAGACAAAGGGGAAAAAGAAGGTGGAACACCACATCAGTATAAAAAGAAGTACTGGATAAAATATCCAGTGAGCACTACAGCAATAAAGATAGGCACCACACACTTGCCATGGACTTGAGATAAAAAAAAAAACATGACAGAACACAAAACAGAAGAAGAGAAAAGAAAGAAAAAATAAATAAATAAAAATGGAGACAACCAGTTCAATATCCACACCAAATCAAAGTAATCGATAAAAGCTAGATAGATATAAAAAAGGATTATTTTGTGCCTTTTGTCTCTCTCTCTTCTCTCTCTCTCTTTTTCTCTATTTTCTTTCTCCCCTTCCTGCATAAGTACAGTAAGCATTGGAGTCATTCGAAAAAGAATTCCCTTGGCCTAAGAGATACAGGGTTTTTCCACCCTTGGAGTATATTGTCATGGGATTAACTATAGACTCCTTTCTAGTTCATTTACTCTCCTATTGGTGCTTTTGTGGTATACGGGAGACTTCTGCTCCATCCTGGGTGGTAAAATCACCACCAGTTGTAAACTTGATGGCTTTTTTTTTGTTTGTTTCTAGTACATTTTCATCAGCTTAATCTGTCAAATTTCATTTCTCAAAAACAAAAGGACCTCAAAAATGACACTTATGTTGGTAGGAATGTAAATTGGTGCTGTCTCAATGGGAACAGGTATGTTAATTCCTTTAAAAAATAAAATGAAAAGATGCTCTGAGAAAGAGCAGTGACCCCTCCCCAAAAGGGCACATTTAAGCTGAGAGGTAAAGTCCCTCCTCTGCTGAGAGAACACAGGCTTTCTCCTGCCCAGAGATATAAAAGCAGCAGAAATCCCAGCTCAAGACTGAGACTGGCAGAAGCCCTGTGAAACAAAGGGTAAGTACCTCCTCCCTAAAAGACAAATTTACCTGTGAAGTGAAGCTTCTCCTCTGCTGAGGGAATATAGACTTCTCCTGCCCAGAGACATGAGGCAGAAGAGCTCAGCAGTGAAGTCAGGTGTCCAACAAAAATGAGTGGCTAAAGAAACTGTGGTACATTTACACAATGGAATATTACACTGCAATTAGTCATAAAATGTTCATATACATGGATAGACATGGAGACAGACTATTATGCTGAGTGAAATGAGCCAGAGGAAGAATAGTCATGGAATAGTCTCACTCATCTGTGGGATATAGAAAATTAAAAGACAGTACGGCAATAATATCCAGAGACAATAGAGCTAAACACCAGGACCACCAGCTCATGATATGAAACTTGCCACAAAGAGCTATGAGTGCAGCTAGAGCACTAACCACAATGACATCAACAATGACAATGATAGTAAGAGAGAGAAAGAGGCAGAATGCCTATCTGAGAGACAGGCAGGGGTTGAATTGGGGGAGGGTCATGGGGGACAATGCTGGTGGGAATATTGCACTGGTGAAGGGTGGTGTACATTCTATGAATGAAATCCCAATATAAAAATTTCTGTAAATAGTGGTTAAATAAAAATTAAAAATAAAATGTAAATACCATGCTATCCATTCACAGGCATTTTTGAAGCATATGAAAACACCTATTTGAAAGGATATTAGTGCTAATATATGTTAACTGAGTGCTGTTTACTATACAATCAAAACATAGCATCAACTTAATACATGGCTACATAATCAATAAAATACTAATCAGAAGTTAAAAGCATGAAATTATGTCTTTGGAGGAGCAAGATGGATGGATCTTGAGGTGACTATGCTATGTGGAATAAATAAGAAAGTAAAAGACAATTATGAATGCTTTCACTTCTGTGGAATATATTTGTTGCAAATGAACCAACTCTCTCCCCAAAATAAAACTTAATTCCTAGACTCAGTGAAAACTGTGGTAATTATTGGGCAGAAAGGAATGAGAGTGGGAAAGAAGGGACTGAAGGGGTTCTCATTTTGGTAGTAGCATAGCATTGTAATAACTTTGGATGTCAATTACATTTTTACATATGCAGGGACATAAAACTATACCAATCAATAATAAAATCAATAGTGGAAAAGTACTCTTTAGGATGGCAAAGGTTTTCTGAAATAAAATGATTACCATTTGTAACTAATGCACAATGTCAATTAAATAATTAACAATTTGATAAAAATATTAAATTATAGCATTATACTATGCTATTATAGCAAAATATCAACTTTTCATTATTTATTTTATATTTTGGTCTTAGGAATAGAATGAAATCAGATAAACAGGAATAAAGTTAGAAACTACTGTTTGTACCACTTAAATTAGAAGTATATTAATAAATAAAAGATTTGTTACAACAAATATATTATAAGCTAAATAATCTAAAAAATCATAAGCTACAGTGATTAAACAAAATGTCTTTAACATCAGTAATATCCAGAGACAACAAAGACGAAGGCCAGAAGTGCCAGTATGTGTAGGAAGCTTACCACAAATAATGGAGGAGTGCTATTAGAGCAGAGAAGGGACCACTATGGTAAGTATAGTCAGAAATTATTTCTCTAGACAAAATCTGAGTGCTGAAAGTTGATAAAGTGATATGCATGATGCCATTCAGCAAGAATATTGCATACCGGTGTCTAAAAAAGAGAGAGGAAGGAAGGAAGGAAGGAAGGAAGGAAGGAAGGAAGGAAGGAAGGAAGGAAGG